>QARZ01040860.1:53493-118980 GCA_013407115.1 Glycine latifolia
ACTATCATGCTTTTCTCAAATTAGTTTTGTGAAAAATGAGACATTTCTTCATCTACAACACCAGTTATCTAAGTATTACAAGGATAAAACAAAATAACAATGACCGAGACAAAACAAAAAATTACAAGGACCATTTTGAAAAAAAGAGAGTTTATAAGGACCAAAATCTAAAAACCAATATATTATATGGACCAAAAAACATAGTTAGGCCAAAATAAAATACAAATAAATTAGTCAAAAATTAGATTATTTTAATATTAAATAACAAAAAATGCATTTATTTTTGAGAAATAAATACATGACTTTGACTTATCTATTACACCAAGAGATAGGTAGCAATATATAACCATTCAAGTGAGAATCATTGTTTCTTATTTGTTATTATTTTTGTCTTTATTTTTATTTATTTGAAACTAGAAAAAAATTAATTTGAACTATTAATGTAACACTTTTGTTTTTTCCTAACTCGTGACTAAGTGTTTTTATTAAATTGCAAGGGAAGTTAAATTTATTTTATGTTTATAGAAATATAACTAATGTAAATTTTTGGTGTTATGCTTTTGTTTGTGTTTGGGCTTATGTTTTGGGCCTTGAGTGAAAATTAGAGGTATTGGGCTAAATTGTTAGTGCGCTAGGAAGTGTTGATGCTTTAACTTCCTACACCAGCCTCACTTCTAATACACCCAACAAATAATTGTGAAATTTCACAAATACCCTTTTTAAAAATTCATTAAAGTTACAGATTTTAAATTTTCCAATACACCAGCCATTCGTTTCTTCTTCTTCCGCGCGTTCTAGGAGTCGCTGTCGTCGTCTATTTTGGTGCACCATCGTGTGGTTTGGTTCTCAGTCGGGCTGCCGTCGTTGGTTGTGGTGGTTGTGGTGGTTGCTGTCGTAGCTGTAGTGGTTTTCTCCGATGAGGTAAGTGATTATTCCTCTTTCGTTCATACGTTCTGTGCACCCATACGGATTGCCAATCCATATGGGTTTTTTTAGTTTGAAATTTTTTTAATGAATTTGTTGTAATTTGTAAAATTGGATGAATAAAGTGAAGTGTGATTATTTTGGCAGTGAGATATATTTGATTTGTTTCATGAATTGTTAAGTATTTAGGGTGCCAATAAGTAAGTAGTTGATGAAGTTAAATAGTAATTTTAAAGTTGATGAATTAAGTCATTGGTTCATTAACTAAAAGAGTAATTTCAAAGTGTGATTGTTGACAGTGAGGTATATTTGATTTGTTTAATGAATTCTTAGGTATTTAGGATGCCAATAAGTAAGTAGTTGATGAAGTTAAATAGTAATTGTAAAGTTTATGAATTAAGTGATTGGTTGAATGCAACTAAAAGAGTAATTTTAAAGTTTATCAATGAAGTGAAGTTCAATTCAATTGTAATTTGAAATCATATTGTTAAATGTTACGGTAGCCTTATTGATTTTGTTCCAGATGGCAATGCTTTGAACTTGTTATGTAAGATTTGGTAGGCGTTCTCAGGTTATGGTTAAGAGTAATTTAAAGTTAATGAATGAAGTGAAGTTCAATGCAATTTTAATTTCAAACCTGTCATATGTTATGGGTATTGATTTTGATCAGGATGGCTTTGCTTTGAACTTTTTATTTAACATTTTGTAAAAATGTCAGGTTATGGTTAAGAGTAATTTGAAAACATATTGTCAAATGTTATGGAACCCTTATTGATATTAATGCAAATGGCTATGCTTTCAAGTTGTTATGCAATGTTTTCATCAGTATGAATTGATTTGAAGTTGTAATGTAACAATTTGGTTTGAATGTCAGATTATGGTTAAAATGAGAAGATTACGGTGGTCTTTGGCCAGAGAAGGCAGAGAAGCCAGAAAAGCCAATCAAGAAAAACCCCCTGCACGCCGAAGACCGACAGCATTGACATAAAGACAACGTGGAAGGACAGGTGTTGTTGATGATGTGCCTGCTGAGGAAGCCATCAACGTTGGTGACATTGTTGCACCTGAGGAGGAAGGCATTGACACTGAGGTCGACAGATTTCCTGGTGGGCCCCATGACACTTTCGTGTTGTCTCTTTATGCTGATCATGTAGCTACTAAGGTTTGAACGGGAGAGGTACGATTGTTGCGAAAATATAATTCCATTTGACCATTATTTTTGGCATTTATTTGTAGGAAGCTAACTAACCAATATTACAGGAACGTCCTGAGCTGAAGTTGGCATCACATGGGAGAAAGGTGCAAAAATTTGGTAGGCCCGCACCAGAGATTGAGGGGTTGGTGGCCGGCACGGGGTTAAGCCCACTGATTACCTATTCGTTGGAGACAGGTGACAGGGGTTTAATCTTAGCCTTTATCGAGAGATGGCATAAGGAAACTAGTAGTTTCCATTTGCCTATCAGAGAGATGACGATCACAATTGATGACATCGCGTCATTGTTTCATTTACCAGTCATGGGTGCTTTCATGACGTATGATGTCTTGGATGTAGAGGAGGCTATGGAATTACTGGTGGACCTGCTGGAGGTGACTGTTGATGAAGCCGAAGCAGAGACAAAACAATGTCATGGAGCATATGTTCATCTTTCATGGCTGTGAGAGCTGTATGCTTTGAAGTGCCAGCAGATGGAATGGACTGTGGCAGCCAGAGCATATTTGCTCCATTTGGTTGGTTGCATGATCTTCACTAACAAGAGCGTCACACATATCGGTGTGGTATTCTTGGAGGCTTTCCGGGATCTTTATGAGTCCGGTGGATTTTGTTGGGGAGCGGCTGCCCTCCAGCACATGTACGATAACCTAAACTATGCCTATCAACACCATGGAAAACATCTTACTGGGTACATTAGTCTCCTTAAAGTACTTCTGCTTAAGAATATAAAATTAATTTATGCTTATTCATTATGGTTTTGTTTTGACATAATCGACTTATTTGTGTTAACTCTATTGGTGAATACAATGTTGGATATATGCGCATTTTCCTGCAGTTGCCAACATGGACTTGGTAGATGAGGACTACGAAGAGAGGCTACCACGAGCATGTCGGTGGAGGCCAGGGAAGGCATTACCCGTCGCAACCTATCATAGGCGATTAGATAGGTTGACTATCGATGGTGTTTGCTGGACCCTGTACACTGATCACCGTGCATTCCAGGCCTTTGAAGGCATTTGCCTTTTCTCAGGTCATATCAGATGGGGGCCATACATTGTTAGATACCAGCCAGAGAGGGTTCTTAGATAGTTCGGCTTCGTACAGGGTATACTGAGCTTTGTTAGCAACCCCCCCATCGATAGAGGAGGTTGATGCTAGGTGGCTAGCCTTCGCAGACCATCTTGCAGTGACTGGTGACACTGTTAGTTCACCAGGTCAGTGTCATCCAGACTACATGGACTGGTTCTACAACATCTCGCACCCATTCATGTCCCATCCACAGCCTGGGGAACCGCCTAGACATCCTCCTGTTGCTCCAATACCTAATGATGTCCCTGCTTCAGCAGAAGCTCAAGATGATGCAGTACCTATTGATGTGCCTGATGACATGCCTCGACATGCAGTGGTAAAATTAATCTATATACATTTAATGTGATTCCATGTTCATTGTGTTGCCTAATGTGACAAAATGTTTTTGATTCATTCTTCAAGGCGTCTATCAAAGGATTGCAGAGAGGTTGCAACACATGATCAATAGGGGGATGGTCACTGCTGGCACTAAAGCGTACGACATTACAGATCAGTGTATCAGATTAGCGCGAGGTGTATGCTAGGATAGAGTTGTTTACGTTCGGTCTACACGTCGAAGGACTTGAGTTTTGACATTCTTTGTATTTGAATTGTGACATTTATAGTATTTGAGTTGTGACATTGTTAGTATTTGATTTTTGACATTCTTTGTATTTGAGTTGTGACTTTTTTAGTATTTGAGTGGTGACATTCATTCTATACCAAGTTTTGACATTGTTTGGATGGCATATGCCAAGATATTAACATGTATTTCAACATTATACATCTGTCTGAGTAATTTCCATGTTAAAAAACATCCATCAGTTATAGAATAAAAACTTCCTGGCACAATTACTTGTACACACATCAAAATAGAAAATAAAGTCACAAAGTATGCCAGTCTTGTGACGCCCTGTCACATCCCAAATCAACATAAGCTGGTGGTAATGTTGTCAAACTGGTATACTTCTACATTCGACTAATATAACTAGTTGGCCACTCTTTTGCTTGAGGATGACAATGTCTTGACCATAACAAAGCAATTAGTGGCATAGGACATCTGTCTCGCAATAAAACCTGAACAATTTGATGACAATTACATTTATTGTTAATGACATATGTTATAATCATTTAAACAAATTAAAGCGTATTCGTAATACCTGAACAAAATGGTTTCCATAGACATGACCAATACAAATGACGCGATGTGCAGCAGAATCTCTAGGCGGTAAGGGGGAAAAATGTCATACTTTGTTGCTTAGAAAGACAAACAATCACAAGGTTATAACGTGAAGCAATTACATAACTCATGTCAGTGATATCCATCCATTTATCCTGTGTTACCTGCAATTTAACAATGTATAAGTATCATTATACACAAAATTATTGTATACATATCAAAAGGAGTAATAAAACCTTTACATTTGACAGTGCGTCAACAAGGAGTGACCTCTTTAACTCCTCATATCTTTATGACCCACCAAACAAAACAATATACTCTTCAGACCATTCTGCAAGTTCCTTTAACAAATGGTTGTGTACCACAACCCACGTGTCTTCACCATAACCAAGTAAACCCGCAATGACACGATAGCCATAGTTACCGTCGGCCTTAACATCACATACACCAATAATGTAATTCCTCATGCATGGCAAAAATTGATCCAGCATTGGGATATTACCCATTGGTAGAGGTCCTGAAGATGTTGATGCAGACTTTTGTTTAGATGAGCAACTGTCATTCTGAGAATATAACGCATCCACATACTCAAAATACGATGGATCCCTCTTGGTTGATCTTTGGTGTTTGGTGACATTTTTCTTTTTAGCCCCTTTAGTCTTCACCTTTTCAGGAGGAGGACACATGGAAGTTTTATCAGGATATGCTATTTCTTTGATTTTAGTCTTTAAAGTAACTCTGCCACACATGTCAAGACTTTCGAATCGCTTCGAAATTGCTTCAATCTCTTCGGTTATCGTGACTTCATACTGTTCGACACCTTGGTCAGAGAAATGTAACCTTTGCCAAAACATGTGTATGGTACCCAGTGGTATGCTGCAAAGATTATATTTGGCTAGCTCACATGCACAAGGCAAACCATATGTGCTTCTCAACACACATCCACAACGAGAACTATCAACGCCTGCATAATGAACTCGGTCAAACTCTGCAGCAATTTCATTTAACGCATACCTTGAAACCATACCGATGAGTCTTTTGTACAATGTCACTTTAAACACATGTCCAACGACATGCGTGCTTGTCTCAAAAGAAGCCTTTATTTCATTGTGTTGCAAGGTGATCATGTTGTTCATGGCATCCCAAACATTACACAGATCTCCAAGGCTATTCTGCAGTAGCCGTTTTAAGGTCCAATGAGCAAACTCAACCCTGCAGTGAAAGGTTAAAACAATTAATTTGGAAAACATGATGTCATGGATTTCTTGCAAAGGATTGACCTGTTTGTAATAGTGTTTCCAAGATGCATGACTTTATTAGTCCATGCTATGACAAATCTTTCTTTGTGGGGAGTCAACCATGTGTCTTTAACATATCGAACAAATATTGGCCACGGTGCGCAAGCACATTCAAACTTCATAAGACAGTCATCATATGCATTTTCAGAAGCACAATCTACAAGACTTCCCCACGCTTCCATGACATAGTCCCATGCATTGTTTTGTCCCACAAGCGTTTTACATTTTGCCTTGACATTCTTGTCAGTGTGGAACCAACACAACAAGTTGGTTGTGTCAGGGAAAACCTGTTGGATGACATTCATCAGTGCTGTATCTCTGTGTGTGACAATGACTTTAGGGAAAACATCGCTCTTTAAAAAAAGCCCTCTAAATCGTTCAAGATCCCATACAAGATTGTTGATACGTTCACCCTCCAAATACGCAAAAGCAACTGAAAATGTCATCCCAGTAGGTGTCACACCAACAATGTAAAGTAAAGGGAGTCTATAGTTATTTGTCTTGTATGTGCTGTCAATGAGGAATACCAAATTACATGAATTTATCAATTTCACTGAATCAGGATGTGCCCAGAATATGTCTCGTACAACATCTTTATCCTTCAATCTATGTCAATGGATATATGTATCACATTCAAGAAGCTTCATTAACTGTTGCATTTCAGTATTGTTGCCTCTTATAGAAGTACAGTAAACATATCTTGCATTGTAGACTTGTTTCATTGTTGTATAACTTTCGGGATTGCGATCTTTTAAACTCAGCATAATATTCTTTTGTTTAACCCTTGACTTTGTCATTTCAGCAACAATTACCTTCTCTTCCTCAGTTAAACGACCAACATATGGATGTCCAGTCATTGACTTGGCCAAACAATGGTTATGTAACCCACATATTAACTTCACCATCCAGCCATCACCTCCTATGACAGGTTTCCCTCGTAACTTAAAAGGACAACTACACTTTCTGGTGCTAGTGGTCGTCCATACTAAATCTTTGTTGAATGCTCTATACTTTCCACTCCTTTCACAACCTATCAAAAGAAATGAGGTTCTTCCCCTTTTTCTAGTTGTTGTGTCAGACCTCATTATCACAGCTACAAATCCAATCTCATATACAACACTACGAGCCCATTCCAATAGCTCCTCATGAGACTTAAACACCTACAAAAATTGATAATACATATTTAATAGTGGTTAAATATTTAATTTACTAGCTTTTATGAAATACCACATCATATAAATACCTTTGAAGTATTGAAGGCATCAGAACAATCAATTGAAGAGTTGTTATTGTCAAACGCAAATGGTTCGCCTCCGTTGTCTTCAGTCATATTCATTTCTTCAGACATGATATTATCATCCAATTATCGTTGTCCATCTTAACAAACAAATTAAAAAAAACATCATTAAAAAACTATATGCATAATAATCATATTCACAAAAATGTCCTATAAAAAATATTAATTTCACAATATATTAAAAAAAAAAACCCTAAAACTAACTACACATAATAATCATTTTCACAAAATTTACAGTTATTTTAATTCAAATTCAATACATCACTTAAAATGACAAATACATTAATTAATAATACTTTTAAAAAATAGAAAACAAAAAACTAAAAAAAAAAAAACTCATACGGATTGGCAATCGGTATGGTTTCTGCTACAGTAATCACGTTACAGAACTTACCTCCAATGACGGCAGCGGCCAATGAAACCTCCACCAATGCTAACCACGACCTCCACAACCAAACCAACAATGCAAGACGCAGCCAAGAAGCAACAACGAAGAAGCAGAAGAAGCAACAACGAAGAAGCGCATGGAAGAAAAAGCATTCAAAAAAAGCTGCTGGTGTATGTTAAAAAGGAAGAAAGGTAATATTGTCATTTGTTGAAATTGTTGGGTGTATTAGAAAATCTGCTGGTGTAGGAAGTTAAAGCAAAGTGTTGATAGGAGAGTTAGAAGTAGGAATGGTAAAAAAATCTGCACCCATAGAAATCCTCAACAAATTGCAAATGGGTAACTGTAACAGGCACTTGTGAGTAATAAGTATAGGTATCTTCACTACCCGTTTGTTAATGTGGCTGGTACGGATATCATGACACTTGTATCCGCATGTATCCGTTATCTGATAATATTAAAATATGCAAATATATTTTATATAATACTTAAATATATTTTATATACATTTTTTATTTTACTTATATAGTGGAATATAATTTTATTTGGACTTCTATTTTAGTGTAATTTTATTTGAGTTTATATTTTATAGAGTAATTATTAGATAATTTTGTTTGGAGATCACAAAATAAATTTCGTATTTATTCATTTTTTTTAAAAAAAAATATCCATAGACATTTTTTATTTGTTGAATTTTTGAATAATTTTTGTACAAAATATTAAATTGTTTTAAAAAGAAAATATTAAAATAAATAAAAATTATAATTAAAAGTGTCTTTTAAAATATGTGAATTTTTTAAAAATAGCCATGTATATCCAAAGATATTTAAAAGTCCATGGATATCCACTTAACAGATACATGCATAGGTAACAAGGCAATTATTTATCCCTTGGAACAGGTAGTAGGTGACCGCTACCTGTACCCACCCTGTGTACCATTGTCATCCTTAGTTAAAAAAGAGTTCCAAAACCCCCCAACATCCTTCTTTTTCCAATGAAGCTAAAATTAGAAACTTTTTTCTCCAAGTCCTTTCCATTCTTTTTCTTATTGTCTCTTATCCTCTCTATTTGAGGTTCTTGTTTTCCCTTAAAAAGTTGATTGCTCCTTCTCTCCCCTTAGGATTTGGAGATTGTAACACCTTGTGAACCGATGTCTAAGTGGCTCAAACTCTACAACATTTCACCCGATAATACTTCACTCAATTTCCCCATTAGTCAGAACCCTCCACAGGTCAAAACCCTTCATAGGTAACCTTTTTAGAGACACCGACAACTAGCTTAATATCACTTGTAACTCTTGATTTCTTTTCAAGATCGTTGGTTGTCCCCATAAACCAACAGGATACTTTTTAGCATGCTTTAACCTCATTCACTCATTTCATAAGAAACTTCCCAAGTAATTACTCAACCTGAATTGCTCCTAGAACACTTAATTGTGGAGTTCTTAAATGATATGTGATAAGTGCCCTATTTTAGTTAAATTCAACCTTACAATGATGACACTTATCTTTTGATTTCAGTAAAATTGTTTATAAACTTGCCCTTAAACCTAGTTGATTTGTATTTAGTACTTATATAAATGTTGTTTTTCACATTTTGGAAGATTAGTCCAATCATATTTTGTATTTTGATAAGTTCTGATGGTATCCAAAGCATCCAAGCAAGCAAAGCAAGCGAAAGGGGCATAAAAATCAAATTTGGGTGTCAAAAGCAAAATGGCCAAGAACTCGTCCAGGCCCATGACCTTTCTTCACCATTAAGCTTTTAACTCGCCCAAGCGAGCATCCTCAGTGTAATTTGGTCGCCCAGGCGAGTGGAGGTTTCGAGAAAGATCTTTTAACTCACCCAGGCGAGTGAAAATAGGCTAAAATGGTCGCCTGGGCGAGTGGCATCAGCAAGTGGCATTAAATTTGCCCAGGCGAGTAAAAATAGACAAAAATACTCGCATGGGCGAGTGGACACGAGTAGCCATCCCTTCTTATAAATAGGCATGCAAGGGTGAAGGCAAAAGCATGGTTTTGGAGGGAGAGAACATGGGAACACCTTAGGTAGCTTAGAGAGAGGTGAGAGAAGAGAGAAAAAGAGTGGAAACTCTGCAGGAACGGGCCGGGGATCACTACCTTAGTCATGTCTTCTATTGATCTCTTGCTCTGCACCATGATCGATTAGTTTTTCTTAAGGATCAGATGTAATCTTCTTACCCCCATGTATCTCTTTTAATATTTATTTATGCATGAATCTTTTCTATTCTTTATTGGTAATTTCATTCTGTTCTTAATGCTTGATTCTACTTGATCACTAGTTTCATGAAATTGGATTCTAAGTTTAACTAGAAAGTACTTTTAGGATTTGAACTGAATGATTTTACTTTTTACGTTACGTTGCTAGGGATAGAACGTAACGTTTAGATTGCAAATAGCACGCAATTATGATTGTAATGCTGGGTTATTTACTTCGTATGCGAGGGATCAATATTCCGTAAATATCCGTAGAATTCTTGATTGCGAGGGATCGATTCGGGGTGAATTAATGTGTGCATCAATAATAATAGAAAATGATTTATACATGGTAATATTAATTGGATACTGAGGTTATGAATGATGAAACCCAATCCTACGTTCTCTTCAATTAATTTCATTTTATTAGTTTTCATACTTTTTAGTTATTTTTCGTTATTTCCGTAAAACCATCAAAACTTTGACCATACTCGTTGTACATAACTATTAAATTGTTAAGTTTTATTTGGAAAAACTGAGTAGCTAAAGTCCCTGTGGAGATGGACTTTTATAAATTTTGTAACTTACAACGACAATTGGTACGCTTGCCAAAAGTCTAACAAGTTTTTGGCGCCGTTGCTGGGAATTTGAGTCGCTTACTCAGTTCTTTTAGATTAAATTTTTCAGTTTAGTAGGACCTTTTTATTTACTTTCGTTATTTACTTTATTTTGATTTTGTATAAATTCTCTTTTATTTTATTTTATTTTCACTAACCTCGGTACTTACAAGTTATTGCAAGTTTGTTCTTTTTCCTTTTTGAGGTAAATTTCTTGCAGATAAATTGTCATTTAAATTTAGAAATTACCAAGATCATAAAAGAAGAACATAAAGGAAAAGAAACAAAAAACTAAAAAGCCACCGAGTGAATCTTCTTTTTTTATTCTCCTTCACCAGTAAAGCCACTTGTAATTTATATTATGGCTAATAAAGGAGGGGGAGAAGGAAATAGACCACCAAGGAGGACTCTTGGTGACTATGCTTACCAACAAGGACCAAAGCATTACAATAGCATAGTCATCCCTCCTTTCAGCAACAAGGTTGTGGAGTTGAAGCCAACATTGCTCAGTCTGATAGGCTCACATCCCTTTGCAGGGATGGACCATGAAGATCCATACACACATTTGTCTACCTTCATGGAACTATGCAGTACCATGGGAGCTTCTGATAAAGATGTTGAAGCTGTCTACCTCAGAGCTTTTCCATTTTCTTTAACAGGTAAGGCAAAGACATGGCTTCAATCCCAACCAAACAAAAGTCTTAGCACTTGGGAAGAAGTGGAGGAAAAATTTATTGCCAGATCCTTTCCTCCATCCAGATTCATAAGCGCAAAATCAGCAATTGCTACTTTTTCCCAAGGGTTTAATGAACCTTTCTGTGAGACATGGGAGAAATTCAAATCCTTACTGCAGAGGTGCCTATACCATAACTTTGACGATATTGCACAGCTACATATTTTCTACAGTGGTTTGAGACCTCAGACAAAGATGATTCTTGATGCCTCAGCTGGAGGTACCATGATGTCAAATAGCCCGGAGGAAGCAGTTGTAATCATTGACTCCATAGCAACCAGTGATTACCAGTCTCACCATGATAGATCTCCAATTCAAAGGAAAGGTATAATGGAGCTGGATACTCAGAATGCAATTCTAGCTCAGAATAAGCTCTTGACTCAACAAATAGATGCCTTGACAAAACAGATAGGCCAACTTCCTCAACAAATTCAACAAGCACCTCATGGTTGCCAACAAGAAGAGGAGGCTTATTATATGCAAAATTAGACCAGACCTCAACAGAACTTCCAAGGAAATTACCAAGGCTACAGAGATGGCCCAAGTTCATATGGCTGGAAGCAACAAAATTAAAATGCATATTATGGTCCCACTAACTCTTCTTGTGCAGGCCCCTCTAACAACTCTTATGCAGGTTCTTCAAATAGGGTTCCACCACAACAACAAGAAGCTCAACCTGATAGAATATAAAAAATGGAAGATACTTTAACTCAGTTTATACAGATGTCCATTTCAAATCAAAAGAACACTGAGACTTCCATCAAAAATCTTGAAGTTCAGGTTGAACAACTTGCAAAACAACTATCTGAGAATAGAGGTGAATATTTTTCAGCAAACATACATGAAAATCCAAAAGAACCAAGGGAGTGTTTTAGAGTGGATGTCCTAAATGGAGGAATTTCTGACTCCAAGAAGTTAGTTCAAGGAAAAGATTGTTCAAAGAAAATATCAACTGAAGCATTGAAGGAGATGAGTGAATCTGAAGAAGAAGAAGATAGTTTAGATCATTTCCAACAACCAGATGCTTTTAAGGAAATTCCTTACCAGCAAACTCTCTTTGAGGAATTGTTAGAGGAAGTGAAAAATCAAGAATCAAAAACAAAGGTAAACGTAGTACCTCCACGTGCTAAAAATGTTTTCCTTACAGGAAATTCTAAGAAACCAGTTATCAATAAATCAATGCTCTTTGAAAAAGAAAAGAAACTGGTGAAAATATTGGAGGAAAATACAAAATCCAAAGGCTCATCATTATTGTCCAATTGCAGGGAGCCAGAGCTATAAAAATGGCGGATGCTCTCACCAGGCTGCCCATATCCCGAGATCCACTCCTAACAATTTTCTCTTCAATGTTCTCCTTAAGTTCCCTCTGGAATTTGGCAGCAAGGACCTCAACATCAGGGAGAGCTCTTCTGAAATGAGCATACTTAGCCAATTCATTGAATTTGGCTAAGTACTCATCCACCGACATCTGTCCCTGAACGAGGCTCTTGAACTCGTCCTGCTTCTGTTCCCGGGCATCCCTGGGGAAATATCTATCCAGGAACTGGGCTTCGAAGGTCTGCCATGTGATGCTCTCATCCCGGTCCCTCAGTAATTGGGATGTGTTAACCCACCATTCATGCGCGTCCCCTTGAAGCAAATAAGTAGCATAGAGGAGCCTCTGATGGTTCGGGCACTCCATCACCGTGAAGATCTTCTCTAACGCCTACAACCATTTGGTGAACGCAACGAGGTTGTAGCCCCCATGGAAAGTCGGGGGGTCATTCTTGCGGAAGGCAATAAGAATTTCCCCCTGGTCGTCGTGTCCTCTTCGACCTCAACTCGGGGAATTCAACCTCCTCGATGTGACGGGGTTCATCAGAATGAGAGGTACCTTCCCTGTGATGGTGACTACCTTCGCCCTCATATGTAGGTGGGGGAGAGGGTGCTCGGCTCTCCCTACGCAGCGACCTCAGCTCGTCCACCAAGGCTTTGTTGGCCTGCATCAAGGCCTCATTCGCTTGCCGGTTTGCAGCCATCTCTTGTTGCATAGTTGCTAAGGCAGCTGTCATCGAGTCCGGGTATGCGTTGGCGTCCGCCATGTCGCTATTGTTCCGGATTCTCACCATGATACTGCACATGTTACACAAAAGGGTGAGTTGATCAGGCCCACACTTGTGATTACTCATGCAGTAATCATAACGGACACCAAAATAATATGCATCACCCACAAATTACCATACATAATGCTTCCCTAGGAAAGACTGCTCTGATACCATTAAATGTAAGAGCCTGTATGCATCCAATTGTTAACATTGCATTATGGTCGTTAAGCACAGTAATTAATTAACAAAACTAATAAGGAAGCGACTAATAAAAAAATGATGTCATCATACGTCCACAAATAAGACAAAAGCTTTGCATTATGTATGATAATAATTCATGAGTTTACAAACTTATAAGACCCCGGGTATGATACCCTTCAGGGTCGAGTTACAAGCATGCATAAATACATAACCAAAAAAAAATACAGAGCCACATGCTCCAAAATAGACTAAGGTTCACTAAGAACTCGTCCCGGCGCGACCTCTTGTCCGGATTTCCTCGGACTGCCTCGCTACCTGTGTAACGACCCAGATTATAAGTCGTTAATCTGGATGTTTGATGTATGTTATGTTGATTGATTACATGTGTTATGTGGATTGATTAATTGTTTTATTTATAACTTGTTGTTTGAGTGCTTTTGCCTTGGTATGCGTGCTTGATGGGTATTAGACGTAAGTCAGCTCTGGTGTGCTGTGTTTGCTGGCTGAGCATGTTAAGAGGACATGTTGTGTCAGCCATGTTTATAAGCAGTAGGCTGGCATAGCAACAAACTTACTCTTCCTCTTTCTACCTTTGTGTTTCCTCTGTTTTCTCTCTAAAACTCACCCAGAAACCTCTCATTCTCGACCCCTTCCTTGTTATCTTCAACCTACAAGAACCACTGTAGCTGCTGTGGAGGATCCCGACGCTGAAGGAAACTTCATGGTCAGAGTTGGAGCTTGGGACAAACACATCATGAAGCTCGTGAACGGATCCCTGGTTAGGTGAGGGGAGTTTATCGTGTTTCTTAACGGCTTTAAGTACCACGGTTTGGGGGCCAAGGAGTCCAGTCATGACGATAACTGCATGTCCTTGTGTGTGTGTGTTGTTTTCCAGAGGAGCCATGTCTTTTTCTGAATGGGGTGTGTTATGCCTTATTTTTGTTAAATGTTGTTTTGTGTTGATGCTTGGTGTTTTTGTGGGGAGTAGATGCTTTAAGAACTTCCCGTGCATGTGTGTGAGGTGGCATTTTGATGCTGGAAAAACTTCTAAGACACTTGCAGGAGTGTTTGTGAGGGTAATGAGTATCGGGATGGGTTGGCCTTGTTGCACATAGACATCGGCCTTTGTATTTTGATGTCGGCTATCAGGATGGGTAGGTCGAGTTAAGCGGGTTACGTAGCATGCATGCACACATGCGGAACGTAACTTAGTCCTTGTTGGCGGACCTCCGTAGACCGGGTCACCTACCCGAGGTTGTTCCCTTAAGAGTTGTTAAGACTCGCTTTCCTTACTATAAGGTACCGGGTTCCTTACTCGGATGATATATTAGAGCCGCTGAGCTCAAGTTCTCACCAAAGAAAGAGCTATCGGGTTGCTAACTCGAATGAGCTCGTGTCCTCCCGGAAAAGGAGTCACTGGGTTCCCCTACTCGGTCGAGCTGGTGTACCTTCTTCTAGAACGACTGGGTTTCAATACACGTGTCATCTCTAGAAACTCATCCTTCCCTTTATAGAGAGACCGGGTTCCTCACCCCCGGGATGGGATGTTTCCTTTAGAACCGCTAAGTCCAAACCCTTTCTTGAGAACTGTCGGGTTCCTTACTCGGCAGAGCTTGTCTGCTCTTAGGAAATGAGCTACCAGGTTCCCTTGCGCCTTTGTGTAGATTGGTGAAATACAAACCCAGGTTCTTATAAACCTCGATCGAATTCCTCCGACCTCGCCCGTTTTTGTACCCTTGCCTTCTCTTACCCAAACTTTACTTCTCCGACAGACCCCTACCGACCTTGTCAGCATTATACCGACCTTGACAGACCTTGTTCGGATTCTTACCTTGATATAACATGTCTAAGCGCCAACCCGGACACCTTTAATTTAATTACAAGTATTTGTGTTGTATTTGGTTACCTTGACAGACCTTGTTCGGATTCTTACCTTGAATATCTTCAAGTATGTGTATTTTGTATGATGACGGTCATTATATGCTTGTTGTTTTGTGTTGTATTTGGTTACCTTGACAGACCTTGTTCGGATTCTTACCTTGAATATCTTCAAGTATGTGTATTTTGTATGATGACGGTCATTATATGCTCGCAAAAATTTACTATCATTTTCACAAGTAAACAAAATGGGTGTTCTTTTTATTAAAATGAGTTTATGCCATGATTATGAGTTAGTGATATAGAAGCGACGTGGCGGGTCGTTACAACCCGGGCCTCTTGCCCAGGGATCCTTCATCTTCTCTGTGCTCGTCACCTGCAATAACATATATCCCCAACCAGGGTGAGACAATAATCTCAGTAAACTCCGGGTTCTGGAGGGCTTCTCCTTTCTGGGTTCACTTCCACGATACATAGCATCAAAACAACATTACACAAGCTAGTCATCCCGGCTTACAAAAGAACACATCACATGTATATAATCAGACGGATATAACAAGAAAGATCATCTAACTTAATGGGTACATTCCCCTAGGACTTTGAGCAGACACCCCCTGAGGAAGATCATCCAACTTAATAGGCACATTCCCTCTGGTTTTCGAATGGACATCTATGGCTCTAAGTCTATATTTGTCCATTCCACTGGCCAGAGAATATCATACATCACAACATAGCATCACAGTGCAAATCATATACATGTTCTCAATCAGAAAGCAATAACACCCAATTTCAATACATGCATCATGACATATAACAACCATCACTCCCTCGGAGTATGGTGGAACACGGTCCAGAGAAGGATTCTGAAGAATAGTGAGCTTACCTGCCCTACGTTCCTCACTGGTTCGCCCAACCTCGTGATTTCAAACACCACAATCCTCAACGTCACGCCCTACATACATGCATGTAAGTAATCAATAATGGTTTTCACCTGTTGCATGTAGAGGAACTCGATACATTTCCAGGTTACCAGCATTAGTCACCCACAGGTGACATGCAGAACCCCAAAAGGGTTCATCATAGCTAACCCAAAATCGATAACAGTTATATTTTAAAGTTGGACCGACGCTTCTTACCTCTAAGGTCGCTAATGAGTCTAGAGAATAGTTTCTCAGGCTCGAACGTCCTAAGAATCACCTTCTCTTCTCTAGGCTCGAAGCTTTCCTTCGTTCGTTAATGGAGGAAGCGGAAGGAGGAAGAAAGAGAATATCTTTGGTGAAGGTCAAAGAGAAAAAGAGTTAAGTGAGGAAATGACCCATACGCACGTTACTTATATACCCAATGAATCAATGCACGTCACATACGTCACTTAAGTCCACACGTGTCACTTAAGTAGCCTAGTAATCAATGTGGATCACGTGCATGGTATCAAATGAGTACTGGACGTCTTTAATCAATTGCATAACATTGGAGCCGGTCCTAGGCACTTTGTAAACCCTGAGGTCCATCCTTTTCTGACCTCGTCCACGATTGCTTACCCGGTAACTCGTAAGGAAATGATAGTCTGAGGTCGCTACTCGGTAGCTCGAAGGAAAGGAAGACACGAGCCATTTGGGATCGCTACCCGGTCACTCTTTCCTTCCTTGTTCGGGTTCCTATCTTTACAACAATTATTCCCAGGATACATACACGATAACCCGGTCACATTCTAACCTGGTTTCCTTGTAAATACTAACACACTCAGCACGATCCCGGCTTACAAAAGTTCTATTTACACCCCTCCCTCATTCGAGTTCCAATATTTGCATCCCCTTGTATGACACCTCGGTCACACGAATCCGGATTAGTCACAGGGTCATTATCATAATTATTAATACTACTACGTAATTACAACATTATAACATTAAAGTGCCACGTGGACACCCAAGACCTTACAAGTTACATCCTAGGTATGATGGTAAGAAAATATACTTACCTCCAGCATGTCACACTTTGTCAAAAAAGGAGAAGATAAGTTTCTGTCAGTGTCTGCGCCGAGTGAAAGTGCCACAGGGATAGACTTTAAATATTAAGAGCCTTGTGCAGATAAAATTTATGAAACTAGTTGGCTTAAGGTCTCATGATTGCCACGTGTTGATGCAACAACTATTAGCCATGGCGATTCGAGACATCTTGCCTAACAAAGTGAGGCATGCTATAACTTGGTTGTGCTTTTTCTTCAATGCCATTTGTACCAAAGTCGTGGACCCTGTAAAGTTAGATGACTTGGAAGAAGAGGCAGCAATTATCTTGAGTTAGTTGGAGATGTATTTTCCTTCTTCATTTTTTGACATAATGGTTCACTTACATGTTCATTTGGTAAGGGAAATTAAAATGTGTGGCCCCATTTATTTACGGTGGATGTACACGGTCGAGCGATACATGAAGATCTTGAAAGGGTATACAAAAAACCTACACCACCCTGAAGCATCCATAGTTGAAAGGTACATTACAGAAGAAGCTGTAGAATTTTGTTCAGAGTACCTTGAAAAGGAAAAACCTGTTGGGCTTCCCGAGTCTCGGCATAATGACAGAGTGGGAGGAAAGGGTTCACGCGGGCTGCATGTTATAATGTCTGGTTTACAGGAATTGTAACAAGCTCATTTGTATGTCCTGAATAACAGTAATGAAGTTCTGCCATACATAGTTCGTCATGAAGCCTTAGTCAGGGAAAGTAATCCAAGAATGACGAAGAATAGGTTGTTGAAAGAGCATAACAAGACTTTCCTGAATTGGTTTAAAGATACAATATTTAGTGATGAATCTTCATCTGAAACAATGAGGAAGTTAGCAGATGGGCCTAAAAGAAATGTTAGAAGTTGGCAGGACTACGATATCAACAAGTACTCGTTATACACAAAACAACAAGATGACAAGAGCACAATGCAAAATAGTGGGGTTAGCCTTAGGACTGAGTCGCAAGACTTCGCTACTGTGCATCACCACAATCCCCGTTTGGCGTGCATGCCTTACTTTGGAGTCATTCGTGACATCTGGGAGCTTAATTATGTTACATTCAGTGTGTGTGTTTTCAAGTGTAAGTGGGTTGATAATCTATAGCGGTGTGCGGACCGAGGACTTGGGATTTACTTTGGTTGATCTTAACAAGCTAGCTTATCAATATGAACCTTTCATCATGGCAGAACAAGCTAAACAGGTGTTTTATGTTCAAGATCCATGTGATGAAAGGTGGTCTGTGGTACTACATGGAAAAACCGTTGGTATTACTCTTGACGATGATGATTCCACCTTCGATACTGTCACTCAATTCTCGACACAAATGCCTGACGTCAACAGAGAAGATTACGATGATGACGTTCATGCAAATCGTAATGATCATGATGAAGGAGAATTAATTAATATCACTTAATGTAATTTGTTTGCCTTATTAACTTGATTGCATTTTTTACAATTTCATAAGTATCCTAACTTGTTAGAATGTGTTTACTTATCTTTCTTTTTGTTTTTAACAGGATCATTACTACACCACCGAGCTACCCTCCTCGACCTGAGTCAGCACCTTTGCCATTTATGGCAAAGACTAGGAAGATGACACGACTGAGGTCACTGGCTACCATACCTGTTAGTGCTAACAGACTAGTGGTTCATGTCGATCCTGCCACTAGGAAGGCTGATGGTCCTCAGGCAAAGAAACTGATGATGTATCTAGGGATCGTGGCTAGAGACAAGGTGGATGTGACCATTGCTAACTAGAAGAAAGTTCCTGCAGCGCAGAAGGAGTTGATTTGGGAGAACATTCAGGTATTAAAATAAAATGTCCAATGTGATTGCTTGTAGTAATACAATTTAAATGTTATTGTAACAGTTAAACCCTCTTGATTGTAACACAGGCTGAATTTGATATACCTGAAGCGTCCGACCAACAGACCAAGAAGAAAATTCTGCAGACAGTGGGAGAGCGATTGAGGCAGTTTAAGTCAGACCTAACCTCTAAATGGGTTCTGGCACAAGGCAAGAAGGACGATGTCGACATTGTCTGTGAGAAATACGACATCAATAAGGAAAAGTGGCACCAATTCTGTGAGACACGTAGAGCCGCTTCTTGGGAGGTTAGTTGAGTTACATTGTTTTACAATTTTAAAATTATGAAGTCAAACAAGCACATTTTTTTAACCCTATTTGTGTAATTCTTACAGGACGTTAGAAAGAAGGCCCAGGCCATCCAGAAGCTGAACATTGCCCCTCACGTGTTGTCTCGCGGGGGTTACGACTTGTTAGAGAAGAGATTGATGGAGGAAAAACAAAAGAATCCTGACTGCTGCCATTGGATGACCAGAGCACCCCAGCCATGTCTGTGGTACTGGAGTCGGTGTGACCATCACATAGTACTTTGGATCGGCTCCATCGACCTCTCATAAGTCGAAGTCAATGGGGCCTGAAGACTTGGATAGCCTGAAAGACAACATCAGGGTAGAGTTGGAGCAGTCGATCACTGAAAGAGTTACGCAACAGATAATGATGAGCTTCAGCCACCTGCAGTCCTAGATACAGACCCAAATCCAGTTTCAAGGTGTCATGCCGCCTCCAGACCTTCAGTCATGTCCTTATGGTGCCCGTGTCAGCACCAAGGGAAGCTGTGTCGATCCCTCAGGGTGCCACAGTCCATACAGAGATCAAGGAAATCTCAATTTGAATCCAAGGACTATATCAACAAATGGATGCAGAGTTCACAGAAAGATGTTTACCTTGCAGCGTACTTGAATGGGTACGTAAAAATGTACAAAAGAATTTAATTAATGTATGAAGTATAATAACTTCTTTTTCTCCAATGCAGTGCACATTAGCAACTGGTCGTTATATGTCCTAAGGCCAATGTTGTCATGTGGTTCTGTTCGTTGCACCATAAGCCTGATAACTACCTCAAAGGAATTATTAACAAGTAGGTTGTTATTTGTCAGACATTTCTGTTTTTATTTCTAACACATGAATATGTTAATTGTACAATATGCATGCATGTTTCTCTTAAGTAGTGCTTTTGAAGGGACTCCATGACACTCAAGGAAATAAATCAAAGCTACTACTAAATGGATTGCGCTTAAGGTAAGTCTTTTAATAAATCATGGTTTATGTATTCAAAATAACTTTTATTACCATTTACACTAATTTCCGATTAACTTTGACCATGTTATTGAATTTAGTGTAATAAGCAAAAAGGAAGCACTAAGTGTGGCTATTATGTCATGCATTGGATATCCACGATAGTCCAAGGAGGCTTCAGGGATAACTGGGACATGATAATTGTCTAATTCAAAACTAATTTTCATTTTTTTACTTGTTTTTATTTATACTTATTAAATTATATTTTATTACGCCATGCAGTATTTCGCTGATGAAAGACCACTGCAAGCCGACAGATTGAAGGTATTAGGGTTCAGTGGGCTACATATTATCTTAAAGTTAGAGATGAAATATCATATTAGGTGGTTAAGGGATTTTTAAACAATTGTATATAAACATTTGGTTAGGAAATCATTTTTATGTACATTGACACTATTGAATTTTATTTGTTATTGAAATAATATTTTATTGTATTGTATTCTGAAATTGGTTGGATGTCTGGTATTTAATTTATAGGTTGAGGAATTGGTAAAATTAAAAAAATAGACAAAATATATAAAAAAACATTGATTTTCTTGAGAAAACTGATGTTAACTTAGACTATAACATTGTTTTCTTAAGAAAACCGATGTTGAAGTTCCAGCTTTCATATTTTTTTTTTACGTTTTTATTTATTAGATAGCGACATCAGTTTTTCAGTAAAAATTGATATTGTTTACCTTTCGTTAACATCGATTTTGAAAATCGATGTTAACTTCCACACTTTCAACGTCGCCCGATTCAACATCAGTTCAAAATCGATGTGGAAGGTAAAAAATAACCGATGTTGACTACTATTTTTCTAGTAGTGTGAGCTTTTGAACACAGGTCTGGATGAGGATTCTTTGCATGATGAAGAGGTTTTTTGGTTTTCTGTGTTGTTAGAGCCAAGGAATTTCCCTTTTTGAATCCTTCATCTTGTTGAAGTTCTTGCTCATGGACCTTTAAGACTCCAATCAACTCTTCAATGGACATGGAGTTTAGGTTTTTTACAATTCTCAATGTTGTCACCTATGGTCTCCATTTTCTAGATAAACTTCTCAGAATTTTGTCAATGTTATCATAATTATCAAAAGTTTTGTTAAGGCAATGTAATTCATTTAAGATAGTTTGGAAATGTCTAAACATGGCTTGTATATCTTCATCATATTCCATGGTGAAGAGTTCATACTTATGTGTCAACAAGCCGAGCTTGTTGCATTTTACCTGTGACGATCCTTCATATGTCAAAGATAATGTGTCCCACATTTATTTTGCACTTTTATAGCTGTGGACCTTTGCATATTCTTTCTTAGAGAGGGTGCATAGTAGAGCGAGCTTCAGAGTTCAACAAAAACATTTGTCTTTGAGCATTGTCCAAGAGGTTCTGGGAACTTCATTCAACTAATAGTCCAGTGGAATATAGTTGCCATGTTCAGAGGTCTATATGAACGGACTCAAAATAAGATATCATACATTCCTTCCAATAGTCATATTTGATGCCCTTAAATAGTGGTAGCTTGTTTGTGGAGTATCCTTCTTCCATATCTATTTGACTTTAAGATCTTTCCTTTGTATTTGTAAAAATACTCAATGCGAGAGGCCAAACTCTAATGCCAACTAAAATAGAATAAATCACATTAGAAAGGGGTTGAATAGTGTGTTAATCAAATATAAAACCTTTTTCAAAATGGAAGATGGTGTGATAAACAAGTTTATAAGAACCCTCGCCCAATGACTGAGAGTGGACTGTCAACCAATGTGTATAAAACTTATTTATAAGTGAAAAACTTATGTGTAGAATGTATTAATAATAGACTTTGAAATACTTTGATAAGCTAAAAAGAGTAGTAAAAATACTCCATTTTATACTAGTTCACTCAACCTGAACTACGTCCTATTCTCTTTTACCAACCAGTAAGGGTTCCACTAATCAAACTTGATTACAATAAGTATTCTTTTCTGCCAGTTCTAGCTTACAAGTATTCTCAAGGCCACTATTGGCACAATCCTTAGGCTCCCCCTGAATCTAAGAACACCCAAGTAATATTTTGTCACTAAGTCATTCCTGGCTTTCCCAAATAGAAGTTTGATATAAAATCAGAGATTCTTTACCACACTCAATGAATGAATTTACAATAAGATTCTAATCTATCACATGTACTTTGTGTATTACAAAGAATGAACTCTTTTAAGTTTAGTGTATTTCTCAACTATTGCTTTTCTTTTCTCTAGTTTCTTAATTCACGACTCTTATTTTTCTTCACTTTTTAGTCGTTGTTCTTCAATCTTTGAGTTGTATTTATAGGTAGAGAGATGCTCGTAATTGTGGAGAGTATCTTCGAGATTGAATAATATGATCATTGAGAAAATTGAACTTGTTTCCTGATTAAGCAGATACTGCACATTTTTATCTGATAGGATCATGACTTTCCTTATATGTCTTTCATAGTTCAATATGATCATTAGACATATAAAAAGCTTAAGGATAGATTGACAAATATGTTCCTTTTAAATAATATCACATTAACTGGGATAAATTAATAATTCAAATGAAATGCTTATTCCAATTGTTGTTTGGATGGATTGGACGAATACTTCTCGCTTCTAATAAACAAGGTATCCACTAATGGATAAGTCTCACCTGGTGTTACTTCTAGTCATCAATCGTGTTGACTTACTCACACAAAATGGTTAACACAAATTTATATCTTTGTTTTTCATTGAAACCTTAAGAGATGTTTTGGTTGTTCAGTGATGGATTATCCAGTGTCTAACACTATTGATTTCAACTTTCCTGAAAATCTCCACCATCTCATTATCTAGCTCAACTCTCTTTGGAGGAGCAACTCTGGATGAAAAAGAGAGGTGAGTTTTGGCGACTATTGATTCTGTACTTGTTTTCTAAAATTGAGAACTTGTGCAACACTATTTTTCTTCAATTTAGAATTTGGTACATAATTTTTTTGTTGGAACTCCTTTCTACCCCTCAAAGTCATGGCACTAACATTCGCTTTTGGATTGGTAATTGTTTAGGAGAGAAGTTGGCCAGAACCTTGTTGCCGCAACTGGTTCATAGTTATAGCTAATTAGACAATTTGAGTATGCAAATCTTGAATCGTGATAGACACATTTTATTGGAACTGAATATTGTTCGTGGTCATTTGCTTCACCAATTCCTCTAAAGAAGGTCCTACATTGTTCTGAACAGGTTGAGTAGACACTCCATGAGATCCTTGAACATAAAAACAATGGTAAGTTCCTACACAATCCCTAGCATGTGTGATAATTAACTTATAATTAGTTGAGTTGCTAAGGGTTTTTGCCTTATTTGGTCATGTGCAGTGATTTGGGATGTTGAAAGTGAGAATTAGTGATTTAATATTTTAATAAATTCATAAAGCCAAGCTTGATTTAAGTTTTTGGCTTGTGTAAGTTACTTTTAGGGGTGCATTTGGCTTAGGAGTTGGTTTTTCATTCCCTAGAATAGTACTCTCGGAATGTTATTTATAGGAATTTATTAAACCTATACTTGGTTAACTTGACTTTTCCTAGTAATATTGTAAAGTATTTCCATGAATTTTTTTTTTGTTTGAGACAACATTCTTGTTTATATTCGAAAAATATCCCTAATCACATTGAAAGGGTTTTCCACGTTAAAAATTCTTGGTATCATTCTTCTACTCTCTATTCTTGTTTTTCCGTTTGCCTATTTTGAGTCTACAGAGAGGGAAATAGTGCTGGTGTTTCCCAACACTTTAACATGTCTCTTTGAGTAGGTAATGGAAGTATCATTTTCTTTAGATAACTCTCCCTTATGAGATTTATACATTTTCATTCACCATTTTTGTTTGGTCTTTTTCTTTTCCTAATGGTGAATAGCTGAGAGAAATTATCTTGGAAGCTACTCATTCACGTACTTCTTACTTGAAAGAAAGGAGTGGATTATCTTCTCGGAACAATAGTTATACAATGCTTGTAAATGATGGCAAACATGATTATCATTTAAATAAGGATGTCGGGACACCACTGATGTAGAAAACATGGTAGAAAAAGATAACTCAATGTCCTTAATTTTAGAAAATGAGAATTTTAGAGAATGAGAATAAATCATGAAAATTACACTTGCTTGATAATAGTTTTTCACCCTCTAAGAGGAGTAGGGTTTTCGTAGCGGATGATCGTCTTACAAAACACCGTCATGAAAAGAAAGTTTGTGAAAATGAATATGATGATTTCTTTAAAATTTTAAAGAGGATTAAATGTTACGCATCTACAAGTTTTGAGTCTAAAGAAAAAGTCAGTTTCTCAACTCAAACAGAAAATGTTAGAACATTTAACCTGAAGAATTCTTCTAGTTCCTGAGCAAGAAGAACATCATGCAGAAAATAATAACAAAGAAACTTTAGGTGATGGGTTCCTTAGAGGATAGTTAGAATAGATGCATTGCTTCAAATTGTGTCAAGCCAACAACCATATTGAAGTCTTTCTTGATGAATCAAATATTCCTTTTAATGATACTTTGATCCCTCAACATACATTTGGAGGTGAAAATTCTTAGCAACTCCAGATTAAGTCAATTCCACATGTTGCACTTCCAGATGGAATCCAACATAAGATTTTTGGAAGTAAACTCTGGTCTAAACATGAAACAGATCTATAACTCAAAGATCGAAATAGCTTACAACAACAAATTGCTAGAGTTAAAGCTCTAGATCATACTAGAAATTTTTGTGGGGTAGAGGTATCAGGTGATTTTGTGTATCAAGGTGAAAAGATTAAGCTTGAAATGAAAAAGTAGGGAGAACAAGATCTCTGTTTGAAGTGTAATGAAGGTAATCAATTACTGATTTGTGATGCAAATGTGTGATAATTAGCTTGTGGAAAGGACTAATACTATTTTGGCCATTCTAATTTGGTTGGTTATTTTGACTTACAAAAAACCCCCAAACAATTGTTGGGGATAAATGTGTATGCCCAAGATCCAATACATCATGTTATCAATTTTAGTAAATAATCATTCTTATTTTATTATCATATTTATTGTTTTATTAAACTGTTAATTTCACAAGTCCTTGATTAAAATTAGAGACTTGTTATCATGATAGAGATTATGATAATGAAAAACAAGTCCTTTATAATTTTAATTTGAATTATTTTTTATTGTAGAATTATTGTGAATAAGATATCGATAATCTAGATAGATCAATATATATGTAATGATCTTTATTGGATAAAGATTAATAGATCTTATTTATTAAATTACATATATAGATGATGTACATGCGGATGTCATCATTGAACTAACTCAATTGAGAATTCCTAACAATTAATATTACCTTAATATATCAATAGGAAGTTCTCAAGAAAAAATATATTAGTTTTCTTTGACCTGATATTGTCATAGTAACTAACAAGTTATTTATATTATGCTTTAATTTCGGACACCTAATGCCTTAGGGCACTAGTTGAATGATTATTGGATATGATTAAATACTTGTAGAATTAATGATTAATCACGAAGGAATCCATCAATTCGAGGTAATGAGTTTGAGCTTTATGACAATTGAATGAAAAAAAAAAAATTCTTAAGTCATTCATTGATTAAATGTGTTAGCTTATTAGAGTTTGACAATAATACTATACTCTAGAGTTAATCTTGAACTGTTGATGGAAGGAAATATTACATTATTCTTCTATTGGTTCTTGAAGGTAAAAGATGTTACTTCATGTTATCCGACCGTTAAGGAGTGTTGCTAGACACCTACCTTGATTAGTAAAATAATTATGATTAATTTATGATTTAGTATTGAACCTATGAAGTCACACACAAACAAGTGTTCCAATCTTTACAAAAGAAAAATAATTTATTTGATAATTAAATAGAGAATTTAATTTAATCACATAAATATTTTAGTAGAATATTATTATATTCTTTGCTAGCAATAAGAATGTAATTAATATAAAAAAGAATATTATTTTATAAATGTGGAAGTTGTCCATAAAATAATATTATTCTATTACTACATATTAGGATAAGATAATATGATTAGTTATTGTAATTAATCATGTGATGTGATTAATTGTGAATTATTTTTGTCTTATATCAAGAAACTTCTTAAAATAAAATATGAGATAGTTTTTATTTTTATAAAGATAAAGAGATATAAAATTATTTTAAATAAAATCTTTCATTTTTTTCTTTTTGAAAAAAGGTCTAAATCCATATCTTTTTAATATTATAAATGGAAATATCTACACAGACAAAATGTAACAGACACAAACTAGAAAAGTTCAAGCCTAATTTTAAACCTGAAAAGTTAAAAAAATGATTTACTCTTTAGGATTCCACTCATCAAAGAGTTGATAGTAGAGATTTGTCTCGATGTGGATACACATAGAGTCTTAACACTATTGAAGAAATTTTTTTATTGCTTCAAGAATGCACACCCCGATATATAAACATATTTTTCTCTATTTAATATTGTTGTATATTTTTAAATGCAAAATATATCACAAATTTCCAATACAAGTGTTGGAAACACCTCTATGTATCTACCAGCAAACCTAGTATTTCTGGTATAAGGAGGAAGACCTGATAAGGGTGTCATCATATTTCTTCATACTTTATAAGTAGCTAACTGCATTATGTTTGTGTGTAAACATCATTCCCCATACATGTATATCTTTTGCTTCCACAACAATTCTTTGATTTAGAACAATCTAATATTGTGTTAGAAAGTTAAAGGACGTGGATCCTTGTATGTGTTTCTTCCACCTTGAGTGTTGAAGTTTAATGTATCTCAAGAATATATATGTTTTCAACTGTTGTAGTAACTGCTTGCTTTCTTTGTGAGGGAGAGTGCAGAAGTTTAGTTTCAATGACCCAAAGAAATGGAAAAAAAAAGTTGGCATTCGGTACTCATGTGTTTGAGAAGGTGTGTGAGCGTCATACACCACAAGACCTGAAGAATAAATGGAAGAATATGTGCAAAGCTCACTCAAATCAAAATGAAAGGCTTCATCTCAAGTGATACTCCAAAGATTGGTCAAGTCTGTCTGCTGCTGTTCCTCATGCTCATCTGACATCCACTAGTTGGAAAATTCAATAAGTATTGTCTATACAAGGTCCCAGGTCTACCGTGATCTACTCAATTTGTTTATGGGTAAATCTTTTATATTTTATAAAAATTTAGCTAATTAGATCTGGATTGAACCTATGTGTCATGCTCTTGCTAATTTGGTGAATTTTCTGTCCATGTTCTTTCAGTTCAGGAGATATTTTAGTCCCTTTTTTCTTAAAACAAAAAAGAAAAAAATCTGCATCTAGTTCCTCTTTTGTCGATATTATTGATTGATAGAAAGGATAGGACCCATATCTATATATTATCTGTACTAATATATATGATCTAAGCAAGGTTTTTGTCTCGTAATATCTTGACCTTAAAAAGTAAGAATTATGGTTCATGGATTTTTATTTATAGCTTCAAAATTCAGTTTTTCTCTTCCTGTCCTCTAAATGAAAATAAACAGTTAAAGTTGATAGTACTCAGTAGAAATTGTAGTTTTCTTCTCGGCTCGTCCTTAATATTTTATGAATGGAAAAAAAAAGCAGATTGCATTTGCATCCAGATGTTGGATTGGAATACATATTCTCTTTTTGGCTCATGAATGTGCTAAAAGTTCGATATTTACTCAGTATCCTAGGATCATTTTGGTATACCATATTAATCTGGTTGAGTCAAGTGTATGACATCTATCTATCTATATATGTATGCATGCATGATGCATATCGGTATATATATATGTGTGTGTTGTTGTTTGCTTATGTCTAGTGCATTTCATTTTTTCCTCCTCTCAGAAACACTTGGCAGATGATCTTTTATATTGTCATAGCTGGTCTCATTTACATTTATGGGATGGCCTTTTTTCTTGCTAGAAAGTTGTAAGATCTTGTGCCAAGAAAAGAGAATAATGGAAGTGGTGTCTTTTGTGACTATCCTCTGAGAACCCAGTGCACAGAGTTTCCTTCTTGTTTTCTGCATGATGCTGTTTTTGCTCAGAAATTACAATTCTTTCAAATGTTCTGACATCCCATCTGAGTTGAGAAACTGGCTTTTCTTTCTTAGACTCAATGTAGATGGATGACATTTAATCCTCTTTGAATTTCGAAAGAAATCATCACATTCATTTACACTAACTTGCTTTTCATCAAGGTGTTTTGTAAGATGATCATCGGCTGAGTGAACCCTACTCCTCCTCTTAGGGTGAAAAATTATTCTCAAGCAAGTGTTCTTTAGATGATTTGTTCTCATTCTCTAAAATTCCTTTTCTCTAAAATTAAGGACACTAAGTTCTACTTTTCTAACATGTTTTCTGCATCAGTGGAGTTACCAGCATCCTTATTTGAATGATCATCACGTTTGTCATCATTTACAAGCACTGTATATCTGCTATTCTGAGGAAATAATCCACTCCATTCTTTCAAGTAATCAGTATGTGCATGAGTAGCTTCCAAGATCGTTTCTATCATCTATTCAGTATTAGGAAAAACTGACCAAACAAAAATGGTGAATGAAAATTGTTAGCACATGTATTTTATATTTTGTCTTACTAGCCAGTTATATTTCCTTTTCTTTTTCCTGCTGTAGTTGTATTTCAAGGTGCCTCAGTCTGCACCTCTTCCTTGCTCTTGTACTTGTATTGACTTTGTTTACTTATATATTAATGAAAATGATCAGCTGAGTGAACACACACACTCAACTCAAGCTTTTTATCTCTAAAGCTCTCAGCTAAATGTATAAATCTCTCATAAGGGAGACTCTAAGTGACATTTGAAAGTGCCAGATCATTTGTTCTTAATAAACACTAAACAGGTAAACATCCCATTTCAAAAGCTATGCTCCAGCCAATTTCAGATTTGCTAATGGGATCTGCTTTATACATTACATAAGAGATTTATCTCAATTAGCATAACAAGAAAGTTGCAAGATGTGACAAGAAAAGAGAATCATGGAAGTGGTGACTTGAATACCATTTTCTGACAAGGTTGATTAGCTCTAACCATTTGATGGCCAATGAGGCAATGATAAGGTTGATTTACCTGATCATTTAAAATCAATTATTGGTATAAATTTTCACAAAAATATTGGTCGCTTGTATAAGTATGTAATGACGTGTATATTTCTTCATATGTTTTACACAGGTTTGATTCATGTAATGACGTGTATATTTCCTCTATTTTAATTGTATATCTCTTCATATGTTTTACACAGGTTTGATTCATGTAATGACGTGTATATTTCCTCTATTTTAAATTTATTTCATTCTTTTCCCCCTCGAATCATCTATTTCCAGTTTGACTTGTAACAACCATAAGTATGATTATGTCATACGGTTTCCTTCTCAGCACCAATTTTACCATACCATCACTCATGGTCGTGTCTAAATTTGTCACCAATGTTTTATTTGGCTTGAAAAGGGCATTTTCGAGGCTTCGGTGATAATTAAGAATATAATTCACAGATGTCATAGCTAGGCATATAGAGGGAAAGCGTGGCATAAAGGTGAACTGGGTCTCGAGAATCAGGCTGTGTATAGAAGCAAAACATGTGAAATGTAGCTCGTGAAATTGGAAAATGTTGAGGTGGATCTTTCTTGTAATTTGTCCGTTCGAGGACAGCTAATGTATAGAATCCAAAGATGAATGTCAGAGTTCATTGAAAGCACTCACAGTTACTCGAAAAAACTATTTCCCATGTTACTGCCTAACATTTAATGACCTTATGCTATCTATCAGATCATTTTTTTAATAAAAAAATATTTAAGATTTTTTATTTGACACCAAATTAATTTTTTTACCGGATTAATCTATTTTTAAATAAAGTAATATTTTTAATTGTGATTCAATGTTCAAACCAGAATTCAAATTTCACATCTTGATCAAAAGAAATCAACTGTCTAATCATTTATCCTAACTTTTGATTCCAATGAACGAATAAACTTATACATTTTATAATTCAAGATGATTCTCCTCTCCAGTGTTTTGTAGAGTATACCATGTGAAGTTTAAGGTGGCGCTTATGACGAACCACTGTTTAAACTCTTTCAGCTATCATTTTCAAAATCATAGTTTGACTAAGTTTTTATTAAACAACCATTAATTAATCATACTAAGAATGACCGAATTTTTTTTGTCTTAATTTAAGCAAAGCTATGCTCAAATCTATAATATATATATATATATATATATATATATATATATATCAGATGACAATTTGATATTTATTTCCTCTAAAAAATATTAAATGAGATTATTTTAATTTTAATTCAAACAAATATAATTAACTATTAAATGTAATCGGTTAACATTAATATAATATATTCATGTTAATAAATTAATTACTAATACATAAACTAATTTAATCAATTTTTATTTTAAGAATTGATATATATATATATATATATATAATCAAACTAATAAATTGATATTTTATTGATAATCAATTGATGCATTGAATATATTTAATTCAAAATTTATTATGCTTTCTTTACCGTGAAAATTTATTATACTAAATAAAATTAACTATCACTTTAATAATTTAAACTTAATTCAATCAAATAGAATTTTTTTTATCATTATATTTATTCTACATATGATTTCTCTCTCTCTCTCTCTCTTTTCTATTTTCAGTTTTATTTACATTTCAACAAAATTTACAACATTTATTCTAATTATGTATCTTAAATTTTGAATTTTCATAACTTTTAAAATATTTATTATAATAAATAAAAATTTCAATCTATTAATTTAATTATCAATTTAATATATATAACATTTGTTAATATTTTTATTTATGATCAACATTTAATTACGAAATTAAGAAAATATATTTTATCATTTAATTTAAAATATTATGAAAAATAAGTATATAGTAAATTGTTTCAGTTAAAAATAATATAAACAACTAGGAATCACAAAGAAGTTCATACCCACATATATTTTACTAATAAAATATGCAGTAGATACTAAATGAGTATCTTTAGTGGAAATTTGCATAATGATTTGAGTCGTACATGTATTTTCACTACCCTTCTGTTAATAAACATGGGTGAATATCATGGTACTCGTATGGGCAGATACATGTTATCCGTTAGTACCAAAATACATAAATATTCTTAATTTTTTTTTATCAAGATTAAATACGTAAATATTTTTTACAAATATTTTTTTTATTCGTACATAATTTTTGAATATAAATTTTATTTGGAGTTATATTTTAGTGTATTTATATTTGAGTTTATATTTTAGAGAGCAATTTTTAGATAATTTTGTTTGGAGTTTCCAAAATTTATTTAATTATTTAGAATTATTCATGTGGGCATCTTAATTGCGTAGATTGTAGTATATTTGAATAACTTTAATTGTAACAAGTAAAATAATTTTTTAAGAAAATATTAAAATCAATAAAAATTACACTAAATAAAATATTTTAATTTTTTTTTTTTTGTAAATATATTCATGTGTACCCGCGGATATTCCCGGATATTAAAAAATCTACGGGTATCCGCTTAACTAGTATCGTACGGGTAATAAGTGAGCACATAGTATGATTAGGCGGATAAAAGATGACTACTACCTGCATCTCTCCTTGCACAATCTCATGCATTTTTTTTTAGAAAAAAATTCAAAAGGCTCAAAAACTATTTAAATATATATATATATATATATATGAATATTCATAATTATTTATATTTTTTACATATATAAAATTTAAAAAATATATTATAAAATATAATAATATAAAAAAATCATAAATTGAATACTTCAGCACGGTGTATTACACTAATAGGCTTGAATAATCGTGGGTATGTCATAACAATCCATTACCCGTGACTTCCAAAAGCAAAACAGATATGCAAAATAACTAGGTCACTCAATTAAAAAGCGCTGGACCTTAATTCCAAGTACCCCGTTTTCGTGAAAGAAGTTATTAAAAAGCTAATATTTTTCAGCTTTTCAGTTTGACTATATCCCTTTGTGGAACAAGTTATCTTATATATGTTTAGATTAGACAACAAAAATATATACTTATCTACCACATGTCAAGACCATGCAGTCTCATATTCCCAATAATCAACACGTGTAATATACAAAGTTCACAACAACAACAAAAGAATTCACTTAGCCCAGAAAAATAATATACAATTGGTTAAAAGAATTTATAAAAAAATTAAATATAATTTTAATCCTTGAATTAAGGTTATTTTTTCTCTTTCAAATTTTTTATTTTAACCATCCAAATTTGTAAAATATTTTTTTAGTCTCTCCTTCAATTTTGTTTTTTTGTGATTTGAATTTACAATTTGTGAAATTTTTTTATTGTAGAAAAGACTAAATAAAACATTTGATAAATTTAAGTACTAGAGAATATGTCTAATTTTCGGACTAAAGACTCTCAAAGATGAATAACTTAAAATATATTTAAGATGAAGAAAAAAAAAGCTTAAATGTGTTAAAAAAATTTGATAAATAATTGAATTTTGGGACGTCTAATAAATTTTTTTATTGGATTAAATTACTAATATATTAAATTTTTTGTTTTGTATGTCATCAGTTAAAGTGATAGTTGATAATGTGATATTATAACAATTAATAATATTTGAAAAATCAATTTGTAAAACCCAAAACATGTATTTCGTCTTAAAAATATTTTAAGTTATTCATGTTTGAGTCTTCAGAATTTGAAGCCTTCACCAAGTAACGGTCACATGGCCACTTCTCCAAACGTGACAACATTTAACACCAAACTCCATTCTTGCTCCTACATATCCCACTCCATTCCTCCCACATCATGCATCAATTCCACCACCTTGCATTACTCAGTTTCCCATCATGGAAGGTTTCAAAAACTCTCCACCAAAGCCATGGAAGAAAGGGCCAACAAGGGGCAAAGGTGGCCCTCAAAACTCCTCATGTGAGTATAGAGGTGTTAGGCAAAGAACATGGGGCAAATGGGTGGCTGAGATAAGAGAGCCAAAGAAGAGAACAAGGCTCTGGCTTGGCTCTTTTGCCACAGCAGAAGAAGCTGCCTTGGCCTATGATGAGGCTGCAAAGAGACTCTATGGTCCTGATGCTTACCTTAACCTCCCCCACATGATGATGCAACAAAGAAGCTTCACAAATTCCACCACCACAAAATCTCACAAGTACTTCAAGTGGTTCCCTTCCAAGAACTTCATTTCAATGTTTCCCTCAAGTGGTGGATTGCTCAACATCAATGCTCAACCTAGTGTACATGTCATCCACAAGAAGCTGCAAGAGCTTAAGCAAAATGGGGTGGTTGCAACAAGTCAAACTCAATCATCACCACATACTAGTTCATTATGCACTCATCCAAAGGTGGTGGAACTTGAGAACTTTGACATCCAAAACCCTGCAGAAATTCTTCCTCCACTGCAAGAGGATAATTCTCAAGTTTCATCACAGAAAACTATTATTGGTCATTTTGAGGAGAAGCCTCAGATAGACCTACTTGAGTTTCTTCAGCAGATGGGAATACTAAAGGAAGAAAGAGAGGAAGAGAAAAGTGATAGCTCAGGAAGTTCAACAACAGTGTCTGAAGCTGCATCAAGAGATGAGAGTGAACAAGCAGGAGTGTTTTCTGACATGAGTAGTGTTAACTGGGAGGAATTGATTGAGATGCATGAGCATGACCATGGAGTTGCAGATAGCTTTTATCATGCATCAGAAGAAATCCAGTTTGAAGCATATGACATAAACGAGGACCTTACTTTCTCCACTTCCATTTGGAACTATTAAGAAAATTATCTAGCTTTGATATGGTTGAAACTAGTTACAAATTAGGTCCAGAGTAGATCAAGTCACCAACCAATTCTATCAATATAATCAGAGGGTGCATGTTGGACCTTTGATTTACTACTCTATTATAGTTTGTGTTTTCAGCAAAAAACTTCATTCTGTTTTTTGGCAGCTAGCAATGTATTAGAGGGAAAGTAGCTTAGTATAAAATACTACCCGAGTAAGAAAGGAGCTTATTTTAGTTATTGTGGCACTGGTAGATAATAAGATATATTACATCAATCTCCAAGTGAAAAAATTTGACCTATATTTTCAACATTGTGATGACTTTAAATTAAAAGCTATAGTTCTTTGTTCTGTTTCCTTCATCTTGTGCTATGTTTTTTTTCCCTCTCGCTTAATGGTGGTGGGTCAGAAAAACAAGACCGGTACTTGTATTTTTATTGTAGAATGGACCAAATGGAAACGTATATCTATTTATAATATATAATTTCTGAGGTACTGAGTCATACGTTGACATGTCAGTTTACTAATCTTTGTCACATCAGCTTAATTACCTATGGCTGAGGTACACAGTTATACGTTGACATGTCAGTGTAATAATCTTTTCTATTCAGCAAAATTATTGTTCACTCAACAGAATGTACATAGAAGGGGGATCACAGAACCGGGAGTTCTCTCACATAATTTAGTCCGATCATCAAACATATACTGATATAGACCAACAAAGGATACAATGCAGAATAGGAAAGAGTGAAGATTTTATCAGAGGAAAAAGATATAGGAAATAGGAAAATATATGTTAGTTTAGGCAAGTAGTTATTTCGGGTATATGTATTATACATAAGTGAGCAGAGTGGTTGTGAAGAGGAGGGGAATAAAATTAGTAATTGTTGTACAAGAGACAGGGGTCTCTAGGGGAACTGAAATCAAAGTGATTTCAGATTTTAAAGGTGTTGCAAATAATTCTTAAATGAAATAAAAGAAAGTGTAGGATTTATTCAGAAATTCCAATTGAGTTTTCTGATAAAGAAGGATTTATCTTTCTAAATACTATCATATACCGCCTGGGGCAATCGCTGAATTGGAATCATGAAATCCACGTTTGGTCTGATCTCTTCAGTTAATCACGGAGTTCAGAGAGTTCAAGTATGACTTAGCAACACAAACAATCATGGAATGGCGGAATCAATGCAAGAGAGTTTAGGTATGCACATGGTGTTATCGCTGACTTCAATAATGTATGCAGTTAGCAGTTTTTATGGCACTCTAATTCCTGGAATCATGACCTTGCTAAGCGAGAGTTTTCATTGGCGTATCATGGAATTACGTAATTGAGAAAACGTTTGCAAATGTTTGTTTTCACAGAAAAAAAATACAGTAGGTGACAGTTACTACACGAAATCTCTGAAGAATCCTCGACTTCTCCAAAATCCCATTTCATCTGAAGATACAGTATATGCTTTATTATTATCTGCAATTTTTACACAGATTTCAAAATAATAACATTGCTCTGATTTTTTTAATGACATCACTGCTACGAGGGATCAGTGATCCTTATCCCCTTTTGAAATCAAATGATATTATGTTTATATTTGAAAGTTTTCGATACGAGACCCCACCAGATAGCTTGAAAACGATCCAGCAACGCTAGCTGAACAAGATGAAAATAGAGGAGGATACTGCAAAAACAAGGCGTGCCTCGAAAAGAAAGAGGAAGTTTGCAGAGAAAGTTGCTGGATCCAAAGCATGGCTCTTAGGCACAAAAACATAATTTTAAAAATCATCTCCTACAAGTGGTTTGTGATATGTAAGCAAATTATATTTTTTAAATGCCAATTACGTATGTATTATATTATATTCTATCATAAAACAAATAAAGAGCAGTTACAACTTGATTTCTTTCTTCTTTCTATTTTTTTTTAAATGCTAAAACTCTAATATTGCTTTAATTAGTATGGAGAAACTGATAATTTGAAATTGTATTTAATTAGTAGTAGGTATGTATATTATTGATTGTATTAACTCTTAATTAAGAGACCAAAGTTAAGAGACAAGTATGTAAATTTAATCAATGCTATGTAATTATTATTAATTATGGGGATAAAAACAATTTCTTTGGCCAAAACTCCAATGTTGCTTTAATTAGTATTGACTATTGAGTAGCTGATAATTTGAAATTTCATTTAATTAGTATTTATATCTTAATGATTATATTAATTTATAATTTGTAATTAATTAAAGTAAAGACCAAAATAATAAGCTTACATTACATGGTTCAAAGAAATCATATTTAAAGCTAATACATAAAAAGAAACTATCTTTTTAATCATCCTTAATTTAAGTAATTTACTTATTTATTCATGCATTGTGTGGATCCATATCTAGTTGGTTATTATCTTAAAGGTAACCGCATGAAACAACAATCGAGCAGTATAATGGTATGAATAATTAAAAAACTAAAAAAACGTACTAGAGTTTTGGTAGCATTTATTTTCTCTATTGTGGATTATTACTTATGAATAATTGTCCATGCTTTTGAAATCTCAACAATGTTATCAAAAGGAAGGAATAGGCCTGAATACTGGGAAGAAGTCTGATGCAAGAATGTTTTTAAGAAGTGATAACAATAACACACCTTATGATTAAGATACTTTTTTTGTTATTAATTAAAATTTATTAAATATTATAAAATTACAAAAAAATTATTAAATAAGAGATGAGACTCGTAAATTTTATAATTTTTGTACTTATAAAAATCTAAAGTTGAGTCACGTCAGGATGAACATGACCAAGAAAGGCTCATAGATCTCGCACGTCGGATACTGAGTATCCTTTGTTAAGAGGACAAGATGGGGAACCTGTGAAATAAGGAACTCTGACACTCAAGTAAATATGTGAGTCAGTGGAGAGTGAGATATGAAAAGAGTGAGAGGGAACCTGGTATTTATAGAGTGAGATTAGAGCTTCAGGTCCTTCTTTGTCAGAGTTGTTACGATGAGTAACAACCCTTGTAGATAATTACTAGCTTGTAGATAAGTTGTGACTTATAGATAATTGCTTCTAAATAATCCATAGCTTGTAGATAATATTGTGGATTACATATAATCTACTACTTATAGATAATTAAGTACCTCCCAGTTGATAAAGGAGGTTGTAAAATTATCAATAATATTCAAATACAAGGGTATTAGAGATAACATGTTTAGTCCAGTAGCCTAACTTCTAAGGGCGAGATGTCACATGCGTGTTGGGACACCACATCACTTGCCATGTGTATTTTGTGGACCCTGGATAGTACATAAGCCCCCCAAGCTCTGAGTCAGCTTGTAGGCAAAAGAGGTTGCCTTGTGTCGAGGAAGATTGTCTGATGTCGAGGGAGATTGTCAGATGTTTAGGGCGGTAGCCTTGACAAGTAGGAGGGTCGTGAGATTGTCCAGCCCTCAGGCATAGACAAATGTTGTCATTGTCGATGGTGATAATCTCGATAGATGCAAGAGTTGTAGGTTCGTCAAGCCCCCCAGCCTGGACAAGTGTTGTCCAGGCTGTTGCTATTAAATTGTCTCGGGAGGATATGCTTTTGTTCTGCAGGCAAAATTAGATGTGTCGGGTGAGTGGAGTATTCGTGTTAGACAATCTTGCCCTTTTTTGACCGTTGGAGAACGCATTAAAGGTAAGCGTTTCATTTAACTTTTACTGTAGGCAAGTGCAGCGCACGTGCGATACTCTTGCGTACGTGTCACTCATGGAGTGGGCACATATTGGAGACATAGTACGTGGGTGAGTGGGGTTGTATCGTGGTGCAAACTTTAGGGGCATCATTTCAGCTCCCGCCAGTTAACGAAGAGTTGCGCCTCCACTTTAAATGGTGTGGAAATTTGGCGTTTTGATCACCGCCACTCTGAACTACTGATCTCTATTTCTGCTAAGAACTTTCCTGTCTCTTCTTTGCAATTTACGATTTATCATTTCCCCTTCCGATTGTCTTCTTTGTCTCAAGGCATTCTTTCTTTCTGCCATTTCTTTCATTTCTGATTCTGCCCTAGGTTTGGGCGATAGTGACTCTGGGGTTTTGATTCAGCAACCCTTGGTAGACAACGAAGTCATTTCAATCGGTGACTCCTCCTTGGAGGAGACTCATCGTGGAGTCTCTGGCAACGAGTCATTTTCTTTTGAGAAGAGGGTGAACTCGCGCTATGTTGGAGGACGTACTTCTCGCCTCCATAGGAGAGTGCAGTCTTCTGCTACTTCTCTGACTAGGGAACCTGTGCCAGTCACCACGATTCTTCCCTCATCTATTTCTGGGGAGCGAGAAGGAATGGTGGCGGGGACATTAGGGTTTCCCCCCGTGTGCGGCAGGCCATAGTGTTGGGTCTCCCTCGTCTCCCCCTATCAATGCTAGCTATGAATGGGTGAGAGACGATGTTTTGAAATATCGCTCCTCCCTCACCTTAGTGGCGAGTGTCACTACTCTGGAGTGTCAACTACGGTGGCCAACCTTGAGGATTCCTGCAAGATGGTTGTCTAAGCTTGTGGGAATGATGATTTCCCTTTTTCTAAGTACGACACTAGGTTGTTCACCCTTCTTTTTCATGTACCGATGCCTCTTTAAGGTGTTGGGTTTGATTCTTCCCCTAAATTTTTTTCAATGTGCTTTGCTTGAGCACTTAAATGTGGCTCATTCTCAGCTTCATCCCAATAGTTGGGCTATGGTATGAGCCTTCGAAATCTTGTGCCCTTTCTTCAACATCTGACCAAGTGTATCGGTGTTCTTATACTTCTTTCAGATGAAGTTAATAGGCAAGATATGATGGGTTTCTTTGAATAGTGTGTCCAAGAAATTGTTCGAGTTCGACTCGAATGTGTTTCACTGCTTCAAGAATCATTTTTTAAAGTCCTAGCTAGTGATGTCATGGCTTATGGGTTGCCATTGATGTTCAGTCGGGACGGGGAGTCTTGATTCCTATTCTATTGGCAGCCGAGCCCGACTAGATTTAAGTCTTTTGACGAGGATCTGTTGACCCTTGTGGAGAGGGTTGACAAGGCTATTTTGGAACAACTATCAACCTCACTGGACGTGTGGGCCATCTTGTCCCTTCTTTTAGTGGATGATCCTCTCGCTACCTTGGATTGTAATATGTCTTGCCTTGTCTTCCTCCATGTTTTGATGTGTTTGATGTTAGCCTGAATTAACACTTGTTGTGTTTCATTTTTTTGTAGGTATAATGGGCAACTTTGCCTGGAGGTCCCTGTTGAAGCAGGCCAGACCTCTTGGTGGAATGGTGCCACCTTCCTCTGTCAACCTTCCTACTGGAGAAGGGAGTCAACTTGGGGGTCAACCCACTGCTAGGGTTGACCTTGTTGATACTACAAATGTTGAGGCTTCCCCCAATGAACCTTCATCTATTTTGGCAAAGAGGAAAAGAGATAACGATGCTTGGGTATCAAGCCGCAAGAAGTCAAGGGCTCCTTTTAGCCTTCGCACAAATGAGGCAGGTTGCCAGGTTGTTCTTTGATTTGGGTGACCCTTATGTTGCTAATTCTCAAGGTCTTCTCTCGGCTCCGTCGGTCGTCCAAGCTACCGCAACTTCTCATGCTCCTCTGACTCCTCTTTCCTTGCTTGTTCAGGAGGTTTTTGCTTCTCATGCTGTTGTAGTTTTTACACTAATTTCTTCGGCCAACCTCGTCATGGCTCTTTCGTCCACTCTTATTGTGCCCTTGCTAAGCACTAGTGTGGCAGCCACTAGTGCTCCAAAAGTTCAACAACCTTCCTTTTTAGCTCCTTTTGTCATGTTGTCGTTGACTTTGCCTTGTTCTTCTTCTCGCCCTAGCATCTCTCTTGATCAAGTCTATATCCCGTGTGATATTGACTCGCTATGGAGCATGGGGCATAAGTCGGAGTAGAGGACTCTGACTGGCTTTATATCTTCCTTTAACAAGAGCTTGATCCTGTCGACCAAGGTTCTGAGTGACACTGACTCTGTCAAGGTCTTTCTCCAAAGAAGTCTGGCAATTCTGGAAGAGAACTGTCAACGGCACCAGGAAGCTCTGAACAAGGTGGCATCGCTAGAGGCTAAGGTTGCCAAATAGAGAGCCACTGCTCTGACTATCTAGAGAGTTGAGTGTCCCAAGGTGGCCAATGTCACTGTCTCCTTTGTTGAGGCGGTTAGGTCCAACCACTAACTATCTTCCAAGGTTGGTGGTGTTCTTGCCAAGCTACTATGCACTCAATTGGATGGCGACGAGCTGGCTGAACGTTAAGGACTTGTTGACGGTGAATAAGGATCTGGATGACAAGATGGAGTGCCTTGCCACTAAGAATGATGATCTTGCTAGGGTGGTGGTTGACCTTAAGGCTCGATTGAAGGAGTCGGGGTCTAAGTTGAAGGAGTCAGAGCTCAAGGCGTCAAAAGAGAAGGAGACTTGCAAGGAGTATAAAAAGGATTTGCTAGTGTACGAGAAGAAGACTATTGAGCAACATAAGAAAGGCTTTTATAAGGCCATCAAGCAGGCTGGGTTCTTCACCAAGGACCTTGACTTGGGTCTTTTTTACCCTTTCAAGGATGTGAAGGATGGTGAATTGCTTGACGAAGAGAAGATAGTTGTCACGGAGAAGGATCCTAGCTAAGAGAAGGGCCATAGGGCCAGTGTTTAGGTCCCCTTTTCTTTTTTCTTCTTTGTTGGATTTTGGTCGTAAAGGCTTTGTAACTTTGACAACGTGATTCTTCTTCTTTTAATAGACATGCTTTCTTTGTTGACGAATTTTGCTTTGTTGTATACCTTGTATGTTGCCTTTTGTTTATGGAATTCTTTGTCCCTTGTGATAGCAAGGATAATCTGCCTTGATGATAATGAGATCTTTGGAAGCATAAGAAGTAAGGCCTGGATGGTTTTGTATGAAATAGAAATCTATATAATGCTTCTTTTCGCTTTGCGGAGCTTCTTCCTTGATAGTTTGACTTCCACCAAGAATGTACCTTGAGTTTTTGTATGAGTGTCTACCAAGGGTGGACCTTGGGTTTGTGTATTCCTGTAAGGGTAAAACTTAGGAATAGAAAAGTTAATCAAGGGTAGACCTTACACACCTCGAATTTTTGCGAAGGCAAAACTTGGCAGCGGAGGGCTCACCAAGGAAGACCTTAGGTTTACTAAGCTTTGGACTAGGGACATGTTCGTCCTGGGTTTTATCGAGGCTCACCAAGGGCGGACCTTGGGTTTGACAAGCTTTCAGAGATCGAGACTCGCCAAGGGCGGACCTTAGGTTTTATGAGCCTTTGGAGAAGCGACTAGGCACGCGTTTGTCCTGGGTTTTGTCGAGGCTCACCAAGGGTGGACCTTGGATTTTATGAGCCTTTGGAGAATCAATCAGGCACGTGTTCATCCTATGTTTTGCTGAGGCTTACCAAAGGCAGACCTTGGGTTTAACAAGCCTTTGGAGATCGAGACTCACCAAGGGCGGACCTTGGATTTTATGAGCCTTTGGAGAATTGACCAGGCACGTGTCTGTCCTGGGTTTCGTCGAGGTTCATCAAGGGCAGACCTTAGGTTTGACAAGCCTTTGTAAGGTTGACACAAGGAATTAAAAAAATGAAGGGAAAAAAACTTTATTCAGTTTTGTAAATTGAGTACATATCCCTTCGTTCCCCAGATGTGCCTTGTTAAAACCTTTCCAGCGAAAACCCTAATTTTTCTATTTTGAGACAAAAGACTTTAGTAGGAAAAGTGTACATCATCTGGTCTTGCAATAGGTCAACTGAAGTAGAACTTTAGATAGGTAGCCGTTCCATGTTCTTGGAATTTCTTTACGATCTAGTTCTTGCAACCTATATACTCTTTTGTCTAGGCTTGCCACGATCCTAAATAGGCCTTCCTATTTGGGTCCAAGCTTTCCCACTCGGGGATCTTTTTTCTAGCGAAACCTTGGACTCGCCATACGAGGTTGCCAGGTTGAAAGATTTGATGTTGAACCCTGGTGTTATATCTTCTTGACGCTAGAGCTTGGTGGCCTCTTCTTTGTTCTGGTCATCTCTTAGAATTCATCCTTTGTCTCTAGTTCAACCCTCATCTTTTATTCATTATGTAATTCTTGGAACAACAACCTCTTTGTCGACGGTTCCCCAACTTCAACAGGGATCATGGCATTTGTGCAATATGTATGTTGGAAATGAGTCTCATTAGTAGTTGTCTAGGGTGAACAATGATAGACTCATAGTACATTGGGGAGTTCCTCTTTCCATAGACCCTTGAAATTTTCAAGTATTGTGCACGGGGCCCTAATGATAACTCTATTTGCTGCCTCCGCCTGACCGGTAGTCTGGGGATGTTCGACAAAAGTCACGAGGTGCTTGACACCTAGCCTCGTCAGGAAGTCCTTATAAATCTAAGCCTTGAACTGAGTATCGTTGTCAATGACAATGGCATAAGGTAGGGCATATCTGCATATGAGGTATTTACAAGTGAACTTTTCTACCTCGTTGGCGAAGATTTCTTGCAATGGCCTTGCCTCAATCCATTTGGTGAAGTATTCTATGGTGACTAGTAGGATTTTTGGGGCTTTTTGCAGTGGTCCCAATATGTCCATTGCCTACATGGCGAAAGGCCAAGGGTAACTCAAGTTGTGGAGATCGTTAGGAGGGGTGCGTGGGATGTCTGTAAACTCAAGACATATTTTGCACCTCCTAGTGAAATTGAGGGTGTCGGCCCTAAGTGTTGGCCAGTAGTATCCAGCACGCACTACTTTTGTGGTAAAGGAGCATCCCTCAGTATGGAAACCACAAATTCCTTCATGAAGTCCTCGCATGACACAGTTTGCCTGCTGACTGTAAAGGCATTTCGCAAGGGTGTTGTCAACCCTTTTTTGAACAACTCGCCATCAAGGATGATGTAGTAGCTAGCATTCCTTTTCAGTTGTCGGGCTTCGTTCTCATCTGGTGGCAATGCCCCTCGAGTTAGGAAATTCTTGTAGGGGGTCATCTAGTCTTGTTCCTTCTCTTCACCTTGAAAACAATATGAATACACTCAAATACCAAGAGGAGGGTGAATTGGTATAATCTTGACCTTTTAAAAATCTTTATGAAATCAGAGTTTAAGAATCTTTATCACTTTGAAAACCAATAAGACTTCAATTCAATCAAATCACTCTGTCCATGATTCCAATGACAAAAACCTGCACTTGTTGAGTAATGAAGAAATCACAATTGTCAAGAGATCAAGATAGCAAGAAGAGATAGAACAATAGATTGTAACACAAGCACATATATTGGTTCACTTCTCAAAAGAAGATACATCCAGTTCTTCTAATCAAACTAGATTAGAGTTCCACTAATTCAAATGTGTTCTTTACAACAATTACAAGTGATCTTCTTTATCAACCCTAGACAAAGAATCAGAATTCTAACACCCTATTAGAAATCAAATCACAAAGACTCTAAGAACCCTACTCAGATCTTTCCCCTAGAGAACACTACTCTAGACAACTTGAAAGAATCTATTTGAACTTAGCCTTACAAAAGAAATTTCAAATACAAAACAATCTACAAGAAAGATTCAAGAGAGACGCAACATGTGATCCTCAATGGATGAATGAGTGCACGGATATTACCAATCACTTCCAGTTTGTATGAATGTTTAAAGCACAGAATCAAATCTCTTGAACTTCTTTTTCAAATCTTGTCTCTAACTCATCTTCAACTTATGAAGCAAAATGATCTTTTCATTTCAAGCAAGATATCTAATACTCATAAAACTGCTTCTTGGACTTATGAAAGCTTAGCTTGTGTTGGGTTTTCGTATTCTCTGATAGAATGAAGTAAAAATGATATTTTTCAAATGACAGACCCAAGTAGCTTTAAATAGAAAACAGATTTAACTACATGTAATTGATTAATACGAGTATGTAATCGATTATTTCACCTTATGTAATCGATTAATATTACAAGTAATCGATTAAAATGTTCTTGAGCAGTTCTGGAAAACTTTGATGACAATGTAATCGATTAATCCGAGATGTAATCAATTAAAACAAATAGTCGCAGTTGATAATAAGCTTTAGTAATCGATTACAGATGAGTGGTAATCGATTAAAGCTGACATGCTTAATAAATGAAATAAACTATGTAATAAATTACAGATGGGTGATAATCGATTAAAGCACACATGCTTAATGAATGAAATGAACTATGTAATCGATTACGGATGAGTGGTAATCGATTAAAGTGTTCTAAATGACTTTCCTGAGTTATCATATGCTTATGTAATCGATTACAGAAACAGAGTAATCGATTAAAGCAGACACATTTGCTTTTTCAAAAACAAAGTCACGAGACACTCATTCCATATGCAACATGTAATCATTCATCCTTTTCTCAAAACATGTATGCATGATTATGACTATGATTTATGCAATGCAAGGATCTCATATTAAGCCTCTTTAACATTTTAAACAAGTTACAAATGTCTTCAATTGAATGGCATGTAAAAAGCTAAAACCTAAAGGCTTCTTTCATCATCCTTGATCAGCTTTGATCATCCTTGATTAGCTCCCCCTATTTCCAACACACCTGCCATGATCTCCTGGGTGTCAATGGTGGGAGCTTGGAGTGTCTCCTGGATGATAGTCTTGACATGCCTGTTCTTTTTGGTACTGGCCAGCTTGGAGAGTAGGTCTGCTCTGGTGTTGCTCTCCCTAGGTATTTGGTACATTTCAAAGCACTCAAAGTCATTAATGAGAGCTTTGGCGATGTGATAGTACCAGAGGAGTATTGTTTCCTTAGTTTGATATATGTTGGCAACTTGTCCTTAGACAAGCTGCAAGTCAGTGTAACATTGTAGCTTTGTGGCTTCGACATCTTTTGCTAGCTTCAAGCCTTCTATAAGTGCTTCATATTCAACTTGATTGTTTGAGGCTTTGAAGTTGAGTTATAGATCTTGCTTTAAAGTGACATTGCTAGGCCCTTCAAGGATGATCCTTGCCTCAGTCCCTTTTACATTGGACGCTCCGACCACGTAGAGGTTCCACCAATCTAGGGTGGTTTGCTTGTTGCCAGTGAACTCTGCCAGGAAATCTGCCATGAACTGTACCGTCATGGGGCCATGAGGTTCGTATTGGATATCAAACTTTGATAGCTCTACGGACCATTCAACTATCCTTCCTACCAATTCAGGATTTCGCAACACCTGTTTGATGGGATAGTTCATCTTGACTACCACTTGGTGACTTTGAAAGTATGGCCTGAGGTGTCAGGCTGAGGTGATAAGTGTCAACGCTACCTTCTCTATCATTTGGTATCGCTTTTCAACATTGTGAAGGATTCGATTGGTGAAGTAGATGGGAAAGCTAGTGTTTCCCTTCCTTTTGTATGAAGGATAAGCTGACGACTTCGTGAGCTACAGAGAGATATAGGAGTAGGGGTGCTCTTGGTCTGGGTTAACTCAAAATTTGTGGTGTGGGAATGCTCTTTTAAAATTCTTAGAAGGCTTGCTCGAAGGCTTCGTCCAATAGGAAGAGCCCAGTTTTCCTGAGTAACTTATAGAATGGCTTCACATTTTCAATGAGCTTCAGAGAAACCTGGATAGAGACATCAGTCTACCGTTCAACTTTTGCACTTCCTCGATGCTGGTAGGGATGTGCATTTCCAGTATGGTTGTGCATTTGTCGGGGTTAGCTTCTATTCCCCTATGTGTGATCATGAAACCAAGGAACTTGCCTCCACCGACCCCGAAAGTGTATTTTCCGGGTTGAGGCGCATGTCATTGATTGCGCATTTTTAGTTAATATTTTTCTATTCTTCTTAGCTTATTTGACTTCTCTTGAACTTTTATTTTCTCACTCTAACTCGGTTTTTTTCTTAGGCAAACAATTGGGCTTAATTGATAATTGTTGCTTATTTTCATTTTTTTTTTGCTTACTTGACCTATTTTCCTTGTGCAAGACCTAGAAAGTTCTATAGAACTCCAAATGGCGCATATGAGTAGTCCTTAAAATGATAAGGAAAAAAGCTACAATTTTGTCAAAGATAAGCCAAGGCCAATTCTATCATTTTGAGGGTCATTTCAGGCTTGGAATTTAGAACCTTTGCACTTGAGTTTTGGGCTACGAATTGGTATAATTAGTAATTAGTTAGATTAGATGGGCCTAAACATGGCTCATGCTTTCCTACTGACTCAATTACTATATATTAGTGAAATTAGTTAGTTAGAGAAGACACTTCATTTTAGCACAAACAGAATTTGTAGTTTCTTTTAGAAATTTCCAGAAATAAAATTTCTCTATATTTTTCTCTCAATTGTTCTTCAATTTTTTCTTCATTTTCATTTCTGTTCTTCTATTTTGTTTCACAAATCTCGTGGCTCTTCCATTGATGATGATCATGGAAGACTAAAGAATCAATCAATCCAAGGATCCAGTCCAAGTAAGGAGAATTTGAGTTACGTTTTGGTATTTCAATTTTTGTGTGAATGTTCATTTTCTTCTTCAATCCTCTATTCTATTTTCATAATTATGAATGTGTTTGGGATTGAAAACGGATTAGGTCATGGATTCATTTCCTTATTTCAAATTTTAATCACAAATTGTTTGGATGATATTTCAATTAATTTTGTAGTTTTAATTAATTTAGGAGTTAATTCGATTGAACTGCTTCTAATGACATTGAAAGAACGTTCATAATAAGATCATTATCTGAGAACTATGATAATTTGCATTGCTTGGTTTGGTGAATTAGATTGATATTCTTGAATCTGTTTACAACATATTTTATTAATTCTGTTAGTTTCTACATTTTTTTTCTTAAAATTTAGTTTGTGTTTCACAATTTTTGTTCATCGCCTGCAAACTATTCGATTAAAATCCCTCTATTTTTTATTAGTGAATTGAAGTTGGAACCAAATTGATCGTATCTCTGAGTCGGCCTATGTTAATCTTATGCTACAGAATTAGCATAGTTTATTTGTTTTGAAGCGATGCGACATCGGTTATCAGTCATACTTGCAGATTTTCTTGAACACTTCTTCTAGGTCTGCCACGTGCTGGACTATGCTTTGAGATTTGACAACCATGTCGTCTATGTATACCTCAACATTTCGTCTAATATGGTGTTTAAAGATCTGGTCCATCAATCTTTGGTATGTGGCACTTTCATTTTTTAGACCAAAGGACTTGCCCTGGTAGCAGAAGTTGGCATCCTTAGTAATGTATGTTATTTTTTCTTTGTCTGGGGCGTGCATTTTGATTTGGTTGTACCCAGAGTATGCATCCAAGAAGCTCAATACTTGGAACCCGGATGCGTCGTCGACTTATTTGTCAATGTTGGGCAGAGGGTATGCATCCTTCGGACACACCCTATTGAGATCGGTATAGTCAGTGCACATTCGCCATTTGTCGTTGGTTTTTTTTTACCATAACAACACTAGCGAGCCAGGTAGAGTACCTGACTTCTCTGATGAAATTAACTTTAAAGAGCTTGTCCACCTCCTCTCTGACTGCCTTGTGTTGCTTTTCTCTCATCTTTCTCTTTTTTTGTGACACTGACTTGGTCTGGGGATAGATGGCCACCATTGGCATATGATGTCGGGGTGGATACCCGACATGTCGGAAGGATGGCAAGCAAATAGGTTTGTGTTCCTGTGTAGGACATCAGCTAAGCATTTGTGCTTGTGGTTGGTGAGGTCCCTGTTGAGCTGCGTATACTACCTGGGTTTGAGTCCTAAGTGTAGCTTGACAAGCTCTTCAATAGGCTTTGGGCCTTTGTTGACGGTTTCGTTGCACGGATCCACATCGAATATGTCATCTTGACTTCCTTCATAGACTGTTAGGGTTAGGATTGGAGACTCTTCGTCCATGCTAATGACTTAGCTGCTACCACCTGTTGCGGGGTGAGGCCTGCTAGGCTCCCTGGTGGGAGGATATGGTGCCACTTTCAATTTTTTAACATAGCATTATCGAGCTTGCTTTTGGTCTGCCTTGACAATCACGATCTCTCCGGTCAAGGTTGGGAATTTCATCTTGAGATGAGGCATGGAGATGATGGCTCCGAGCTCATTCAACATTTTCCTGCCAATCAAAGAAAAGTAAGAGGTGTTTGAATTGACAATTAAATACCTGACTGTGAAGCTCCTTAAGAACTGGCCTTGACTGAAGGTGATCATAAGGTTTACGTAGCCTTTGATCTCTACTTTCTCTTTTGTAAAGTCGAGGAGAGGTCCAGAGTAAGGGTGGACTGTGTCTGACGAGACTTCGAGCCTCTGGAATGTCTTCTAGTATAGGATGGCTATGGAGCTGCCTTGGTCAATGAGAACCTTGGACACCATGAAATTGGCAATGACAATGGAGACAACCATGGGATCATCTTGATTGACAGGGAAGATGCCTTTGAGGTCTTTGTCAGTAAAAGTGATGGGAGGGAGACTTCATGGTGATGGTACGTCGACACAATTGATGTCGATCTCCCGGATGGCATGGAGATGTCGCTTTCGGGACTGACTGGACAATCCTTCATAGGAAAATCCGCTCGTGATGGTGTTGATTACACCTCAAATTTTTTGGGCAGACTCGTTTTGCTGTTCTTGTGGAGGTCAACATTCGTGTCTTGGCTAGTAATGCCTCTGCCTTCCTCTGTCTTCTGCTCTGCCCCTTCTTCTATCAGCATCATGATTTTTGGGTTGGTATCCTGCGAGTATTGCTCCTACTGGGTGATTGTCATGCCTTTTCACAAATTGGGATAAATACCCAGCCTAGATAAGCTCTCCAATCTTATCTTTTAGAGCCCAACAGTCTTTTGTATATAACTATAACTGCGATGGTATCTGCAATGTTTGGTTCTATCTAACCCCGGTCTGGGAGGAAGTGGAAAAGGTAGTTTTATAGGTACCTTCATGTTGAAATCCTCCTCCAGAATAGTGGTGCGATTGGCCGTTAGGGGTGTGTACCACTCATACCTGGGTTCTTTTGAGAGAGGTTGGCACTTGTCCAACTTGTGTCGTTTGTCCGACTTGTGTGAGTAACTCCTGATACTTCCTTCTTGCTTGTAGTGCTTTTGTCCAGCTTGTCAGACCTCATTTCTAAACTTTGACATTTCCTCTATTTGGATGTAGCCTTTGGCTCGTTCGCGCAACTTGTCCATGTTACTAGGAGGTGTTTTGCATAGACTATCTGAGAACTTACTAGGTAGTAAGCCTAAAAGCATGGAGTGCAAGGCTACCTCTACATTGAGATTTCTGAACTGGACAGCAATTCGTCCAAACCTATCCATGATTTTCTGAAGAGATTCATCTTCCGCTTTTTGCAGGCTAGCCAATGTGACAAAAGTCATGTGGTGTGACCGATTGGTTGTGCACTATGCACTGAAGCGTTCGACAAGGGTGTCGAAGTTGTTGATGGACCTCAGAGGGAGTCTGTCATACCATGTCAATGCTTCCCCTTTGAGGAACGTTGGGAAGACACGACACAGAATTGCATTGTTGTTGGTGTAAAGGGTGATGTGTTCGTGTTCCTGTGTCAGGACTGACATAAAGGATTGACATGCGTGTTGAAACATCACGTCACTTGCCACGTGTATTTTGTGGACCCTGAACAGTATAATTTTTAATAAATTTCAGTAAACAAGAAAAATATGTTAAAAATATGCCACTAGCATTTTAAATATTATCAAAATATAGAATTTCTCTAAATATTTCTTTTGCCTTTTGTGCAATCACATAAAAATTGAATAATCACTTCAAGGTATACGGGCACAACACAATTAATCAAAAGCGTAGAATAACAACGAAATAGTTTTCAAGCGAATTTCCATACAAATTTTATTATTATTTTAAAATTTTGACAAATTAATTGTATATTTATAAAATTTTACAGTGATAAAAATATACCACCCCAAAGGGCATATGGCCTAACTGAAGTTAAACTTGTTCACCAAACAAGTCAAAGGTTTTTAACAGTTAGAAAAAGTTGAGTTTTAGATAATCAAAAAACCATTTAAGATTAATAATATTCTTATCTTCTAAAATATGCTAAAATTTTACAAGTTTTCTCTTTTATTTTTTTTAGTTACTCTTTTAATTTCGAATATACACTCTATTTTTTAGAGATTAATATAAGTTATATATTTTAATCATTTTCAATATAAATGAACCTCTTAATACTGGTGAGTAATTGTGAACTAGAAACTAATTTTGAATATTTCATTATTAGTTATAGTATTTTAGAAGGCAAAATAAAATTTGTATACTTTTATTTTTTTGGTTTTAAGATTTCTTCTAAAATATTCATTTAAGATCACAAAACAAATAATAAACCTTTAAAATTGACTATTAATTATGTTGAGAATCATCGTGGGAAAAAATCTCTACAATAATGCACATTTACATTAAAATAGACTCATGCAACATATTTTACATTTTTCAAGGAAGTAGATATTTTAGAAAAATTTAATAAATTTCTGAAATTATTTAGACTTTCATTTAAGGCTATAAAATTAACCCATTTTTCTCATTTTAGTCCCTAAACTTATATCATTATTATCACTTAAGTTCCTAGAGTAGGAATCAAAATAAAAAAGAATCACTTTCATGGATTTAAATGAAATCCTAAAAAATTTCCATGACTTATTTGAGTTTTTCGCTAGAAACTAAAATGATAGTGATATATAAATTCAGAGATTAAATTGATCATTCATTCAAAAAGAATAGAAAAAATAAGATCAACTTTGAGGTATCAAGCGGTAGTCTGTTTGTGAGTTAATTGTATGGATCCAACTTCTGAGTGTGGTTTGTGTTAATCTCACTTGTGAGGTGCTCGTCTTGGTACGCATCTTTCTGCAACTTTCTCTAGCTTCTCAAATTTCTACTTGCCAAAAGGTACTTATGTCTTCTCCATTGTCCTATCTTAAATGAATTCTATTTCAAAATTCAGTATTAATACCACTTATTTATTAATTACTAAAGTTAATTAAAAGGTGTCAACCAAAAATTTTATAAATATGTAAGCAGTATCAATATCACTTATTTATCAAATAATTACTGAGTGCGGTATAACACCACGTTGTTAACCCAATTCAAAGATCTGTATTGCCTAACAATATCCAGGGAACAAAAATGAAACAAGTAAAATAAATATGTAACCTTTTTTTTCTTTCTCTTTGTTTTTCTCCATAAAAATCTCTTGTCAATAACAATTTTACAATTCCACTCCCTGCCAGCCTGGGAGAATAAACCTCTGAAAAAATAAAAACTGTAAAATGCATTTTCCATGCACATATTTATGTGAGAAGGGAAAAAGAATGTTGTAGGTCCACCTTGGTTGAATGATTTACTGCATTGGAGATGGTAACTACAAGGAACTTGTCCTTCTACAAATGACTCATACATAATGTTTTTCATCTTGACTCCCAAAATGTAGCAGAAAGGTTATCCTTTCCCCTACTCCTCTGAGAGTAACTTGGTCTTTTGTAGTCTTCACATTAACCATGCTCCTCAGCTGGTGGTTACCAGACACTGGTGAGGTAATCCAAATTGTTTGTTGTGGCGAACTTGTTTCCTCCAAGGGTCATTATGTAACTTGTAATGCAAAATCTTGTATAACACAAAAATTATTTAGTAAAAAGGTAATATATATATATATATATATAGAAAAATAAATACATGAATTGCAATGTAGAATATTTATTTTCCACTTTGAATATAATGTTGGTGATAAAACATCAGGCTTCTTTTGATCCACGGTATGTATAAGTCAAAGTGTATTAAATTTTGAAATTACTTGCCATGAAATCAAACAGCATTATATCATTAAGAAATTATCTATCTTGTCCTACAGTATCATAATGGTATTAGAAATTGGAAATTAATCATTTTTTTGAAATCAAAAAGGATTTCTGGTCCCCCACTTTAACTCCTTTTGCAAAACATTGTGTGCCTAATGATCTTGGTGAGATGAGAACTAGCAGTAGATTAAAAACTTAAACTTGAGGGAAGCTATTCAAAAGCATAATTAAAAAGGTTGTTAGCTGACTTCAAAGTAGTTGTTTCAATACAATAACAAATTTGTGGGTTTTTTTTGTGCATGTGGGGTGGGGCACTCAATCAACATGTTGATGTCAGGGTTTGAGTATCATAACAAGAAGTTGCTAACTCGCCGAATTTTAAACCCCGTTAAAAAATAGTTTCGGAAAAACAAAGAGAAGTACCTGTATTAAAGTGGCAAAGACATCATCCTCTGTCAGCTTTAAAAATTCAACTGCCCAATCATCAACATGTCCAATAGAAGTTTTCTGCCTGTCAGCTTCAAGCAAAACAGAATCACGATACATGAATCTTTGCCATATTTTCTGAACATTTTCCAGCTTGAATTCAATTTCTGTGTCATTGAATCCCTGAAAGAAAAAGAGGATTAGCAACCACTCAACCCATGTTGCCCAGGATGACAACTTTATGCAAAGTGTCTTGAATTATATTGTAAGATAAATTATGCAATGACCCAAAACAAATTACAGAAAAAAATGGGGAAAATAAATACCCGGAGGATCTTTATCAAGTTTGGAATTTCCGCTTCAGGTATACGAACAGCAAAGCTGTCATAGTTGAGCACATTCTCGTACGGTAGGAAAATCCCATCCTACAGAACAAGGAAACAAAGAGGCAAAACGAATACAGTTACTATCATTGATAATTTCAGTTATTTCAGCAATTACATGTAAAACATATAAAAGACTATTAACATGAAATGGAAGACTAAATAAGCTACTTTCATCACTGATCAATAGCCGCAAATCATTTCTACAGTACTTATTAGAGTACAAGAGTAGAATTACTCCTTTTTCTTTTACTCTGTTAAGCAGAGTTATTTAACTCAACTAACCTTAGGTGAGTTGACAGTCATTCTGTCAGTTATGACAGCTGTTTACAGTTGTACTCACTCTAGCATATATACTAGAGATGTAACCACTTCTCAGTTGAGTTAATTAAAATCAAAAACTGCATTTCTGAAGTTAAAGTTTTTTTCGCTTTCAATTCTGAAATCCTTTTATGGTATCAAGAGCTTTGTTCAATCTTAAGGATTAACAATGGCTTCCACAACCAACAATTCTAATCCTTCTAATCCTCCTCCACCACCAATTAACTCTGGCCGATGTGGTGGTCATGGCTATGGTGGCCACAATGGAGGTCGCAACAATTCTGGGAGAGGAGATGGCCATGGCAGAGGTAGGTTTGCTAACATTCAGTGCCAAGTTTGTCATAAATTTGGTCATGAAGCTTCATTTTGCTACCATCGCTATGAAGAAAACCATGTTCCTACACAGCCCATGATCCATGCTAACACACAAACCACTCCTCCAACACAGCAAGCTGTAATCCAGCAACCTTCAACACAACAAGCTGTAAAACAGAAAGTTCCCTCTGTTCAGCAGTACATGGCTGTAATAGCTCCTTTTCCATACTGTTATCCTCAGATGCCTTGTGTACAGAATGCTGGAAATCAAGCAACTATTCCTCCCCAGGCTCATATTGCTCTGCTGGTTCAGTGCCTTCAAGCAGCTTCCAGATTTTGGTGCCTCAAACCATGTTACAAATGTTTCTAATAACATACAGCACCTAACACCTTTTGAAGGGCCTGATCAGATAACAATTGGTAATGGGCAAGGTCTTAATATCAATTCCACGGGTCTAACCTCTTTTCCATCTCCTTTAAACCCCAAGTTTTCTCTTATTCTCAACAATTTGCTTTTTGTTCCTTCAATTACTAAAAATCTGATCAGTGTTAGCCAATTTTGTAAGGACAATATGGTTTATTTTGAATTTCACCCTTCCTTCTGTTTGGTGAAATCACAGGTCTCTAAAGAGGTTCTCCTCAAGGGCTTGGTGGGACAAGATGGTCTTTACCAATTTCCCGACTTGCTTCAACTTCACAAGTCAAAGTCTTTTGTTAATATCACTGTACTAAAATTCTAGTTCTGAATCTGTAAATAGTTCTTCAAATAATAATACTGTTGGCAATTCTGCCTCTTGTAATGCTTTGTCATTTGCCACTTGGCATGCTAGACTAGGTCATCCTAGAGTAGATGTCATGAGACATGTATTCCAGATTTGTAAAATTCCATCTATCAATAAAACTGTCTCAGATTTCTGTTCACATTGTTGTCTTGGCAAATCACATAGATTGCCCTCATCTCCTTCCTTAACTATCTATTCTAGTCCTTTTGAACTTGTTTTTACAGACCTGAGGGGCCCTGCACCTTTTTTATCTAGTTCAGGATACAGGTATTCTGTTACTTTTATAGATGCCCACACCAGTTTGAGCAGTTCAAGGCTATGGTTAATCCTCAGTTTAATTTCCCTATAAAGGCTGTTCAATCTGACTGGGGTGGAGAGTACAAACCTTTCACTAAATTTCTAAATAACTTGGGTATTAATAACAGATTAATATGCCCTCATACACATCATCAAAATGGGGTAATAGAAGGAAGCATAGGCACATAGTTGACATCGGGTTAACCTTGCTGTCCCAAGCAGCTATGCCTCTTCACTATTGGGACCATGCATTTCTTACTGGTGTACCTAATCAACAGACTTCCCTCTACAACAATTCAAAATGAGGTTCCTTTTCAGAAGTTGTTCCACAAAAACCCAGATTAGGCTTTTCTCAGAATTTTTGGCTGGGCATGCTTCTCCCTTCTAAGACCCGACAACTCTCATAAACTTCAATACAGATCACAGGAGTGCCTTCTTAGGCTACTCATACTCACACAAAGGTTATAAATGCCTAGCATCAGATGCAGAATAAAAGATGTGTTATTCAATGAGTCAAAATTTCCCTACCCAGCCCTATTTCCTTCAAAAAACCTCCACACCCATTCCTTCTCAACCTACTCCCACACCCCTTACTGTTTTACCCACTATCCCTGCTACTATTGTTCCTCAACCTTCACCTTTATTTACTACTTCTATACAACAGCCGCATTCCCCATATCAGCCTTCACCTGAACCTAGCTTTTCTTCCCATGACACCTCTATATCTGTTCCACAGCAACAGTCTCCTCCACCCAAACCAATCACCTCTTCCCTTCGTGCGAACACTTCACCAACCTCTGCTGAATCTTCTCAGTTATCTCTCATTCTTGAACCTTTACAACCCACTGCACCACCTCAAACTCCTTTATCTAGACCAGAAAACAATCATCCTATGTGCACAAGGGCAAAATCAGGAATTGTGAAACCTAGACTTCCCCCACATTTTGCTAACTCGTGCTGAACCTAAATATGCCAAAAGTGCCATCTCAAATCCAACCTGGTATGCAGCTATGAAGTCTGAATATGATGCTTTAATCAGAAATGCTACTTGGACCCTAGTTGAATTACCATCTCAACAAGTTGCTATTGGCTGTAAGTGGGTCTGTAGGATCAAGCAGAATCCAGATGGCTCTATCAACCTGTCACTGTTAGGATCATTCTCACTCTTGCTATCACCAATAAATGGCCTCTACAACATCTGGATGTCAACAATGCTTTCCTAAATGGTGTGCTGGAAGAAGTTTACATAAAAACAACCTTAAAACTAACTACGTACCTCATTGCCTGGAGGCTCCACGCTATGCGCAGGTAAAGGAGAGGGATATTGTACGCAACCTTACCCTTGCATATGCAAAGAGGCTGTTTCCAGATTCGAACCCATGACCAACAAGTCACCAAGACACAACTTTACCGCTGTACCAGGGCTCGCCCTCACATGTAACAACCTTCTGGTTTCGAAAATTCTAACAAGCAGCTGGTTTGTAGACTGAATAAGGAAACCTATGGGCTTAAGCAAGCACCTAGAGCATGGTATGATAATAAACTTAAACACACTCTGCTGCAGTTTCAATTCATTCCTAGCAAGTGTGATCCTTCTCTGTATGTGTATTCTAAGGCAGATTCTGTCATCTACATCTTAATCTATGTGGATGACATAATAGTCACTGGGAATGACTCTAAACTAATTCAAACAGTTGTCTCTCAGCTAAACAGTATATTTTCCTTAAAAGATCTTGGAGATCTTGATTACATTTTGGGGATTGAAGTTATTCATCATGCTGATTGCTCCCTCACTCTTACTCAATACAAGTATCTTAGGGATCTCCTAGCAAAGACAAAAGGGGATGAAGCTAATCCTATTGCTTCTCCTATGGTTGGAGGCTGTAAACTCTCTATATCAGGTTCAGAGAGGTTCTCAGATCTTACTCTCTACAGATCAGTGGTGGGAGCACTTCAGTATGCCACCATAACCAGACCAGAAATCAGCTTTTCCGTGAATAAAGTATGAGAGTTTATGTCCAGTCCTTGAGAACAGAATTAGCAAGCTGTAAAGAGAATTCTAAGATACTTGAATGGGTCTCTTACTCTTGGATTAAGTTTACAGCCCTCCAAGTCATCAAATTTTTTTGTTCTGGCATACTGTGATGCTGACTAGGCTTCAGACCCAGATAACAGGAGATCAACATCAGAAGCAGCTATTTTCTTAGGACCTAATCTTGTGTCCTGGTGATCTAAGAAGCAGAAAGTTGTGGCTAGGTCAAGCACAGAAGCAGAGTATAGGAGCCTGGCTCTTGCTACTGCTGAAGTAACTAGGATTCAGACCTTGCTGCCTGAATTACAAGTCAGACACACTACACAATGGTCTTCTGTGATAATATGAGCACTATTGCTCTAGCCCACAACCAAGTGCTGCATTCCAGAACCAAGCATATGGAGCTGGAATTGTTCTTTGTAAGAGAAAAGGTTATGGAGACAAGCCTTCAAGTTGTTCATGTGCCAGTTAACAATCAATATCCAGACATCCTCACCAAAATCTCTCTTCCCTTCCAACTTCACTGTCTTTAGGGACAAGCTCAGAGTTGTTGACAAAAATTTTGTCAACCCCTCATGAGCTTGCCGGGGGTATTGGAGTAGAAGAGTAGAATTACTTCTTTTTCTTTTTACTCTGTTAAGCAGAGCTAGTTTTGTTAGTTAATTCAAACTAACCTTAGGTTAGTTAACTCAACTAACCTTAGGTTAGTTAACAGTTATTCTGTCAGTTATGACAGTTGTGCTGACAACTGTATACAGTTATACTCACTCTAGCATATATGCTAGAGTTGCAACCACTTCTCAGTTGAGTTAGTTAATATCAAAAACTCCACTTCTGAAGTTTACTTTTTTCTCTGGCTTTCAATTCTGAAATCCTTTTAGTACTCATGAGATTTAAAGTGATGAAAACTTTCTGAAGATGAACCACAAAAAATTCCAATACATTATGAATCGTCACTCTGTTAACATCCATTTGTTTGTTGAAGTCAAATGTATAGGATTTGTCAGCTAACAAGGTGACTTAAATCTCCTTGGCAATGACAAAGCCAGGTCACTAGATAAAAAAACTAGCAAGCAACTTGATATTAATGATAAGATTTATACAAATCCATTTTTTAAATTTATTCTGTTGGGGAAAAATAAGAAATGAAAAAGAGCTTAAATTACTACCTGAATGACCACAGGAATGCATCCTTGCAAAATACTGTCCTCCATGCGACCACTCCATCCATCTCCTGGAAACACTCCACAGAAAACAGAGCTTGCTAGATCCAAGTGATAGTTTTCAGCACGCTCCGGTGTCACAATGACATCTTTGGCATGCTGTTTCCCAAGTTTTCCATCCTTGTTAGGGCTAGAACCAAACTCTTCTGCCAACTTCTGTCTGATACCCATGCTATACCTGCACACAATATATACCATACTACAGGTGACCAACAATACGTCTAAAACTGAACGAACTTCAGGTGACCAACAATAGTAACAAGAAAGTGACAAATTATTCAATTTCATAAATAACATTAGGCAACAGAATGTAAAGGTTACTAATTAGGGAAAATGTGAGCATGCTTTAAACAAATATATACCATACTACAAATTCCAAAATAAGTTTTTAGTTAACTTACGTATCTTCAGGTCTTCCATGAGGGTACGCAGGTCCTAAATTCCCATTGAAGTAGAACAGTGTCTTCCGCTTCTCTTGAGACCTGAAAAAAATTATAACATGGTTGCATTGTTTGCTTTCAAGAACTTGAATGAATAGAATAAAAGATTCAAACATGACCAGAAAAACAAAGCAAATGACTTAGGTGAAAATTAATTTTGGACAAATATTTACCGAGCCCAAAGTTTTGAAGTCAACACATTAGCATCAGGAACTTTCCAAGCAGGAAGCACGAGATCTTTGTCAGGGTCAAAACATGGATGAGTGCCTCTTCTGTCGGAAGAGATTTTATCCCAGTTGTCAGCCCAATAGGCTGTGGTTGAATGGTTATGCTTTGTGTTTGTGTTTCCCCAGTGAACTAACATCATGCTGTTCCATATCTCCTTAGGAGCATAGCAAGCACCTTCATCCCATGAAAAAGACTGCCTTCAGAAATAGAAGTGAAATAATTAGCACAAGCAAATACAGTAAAAGTTACTTCGTTAAAAAATCTTCAAAATAAGATAAACAATTCTCCATACCCAGACGTGGTCCCTTCCTGATGAGCGATTCCAATAAGGATATTGTTCAACAATGTGAATATATGCCTTCTTATAATATTCCAAAGTGAGAGAGCTCCTCAATCCCATGTGCTCCTTAATGTTATAAAATAATGTAAGAAAAAGAGAAAAATAACAGTGTAAAACATGGAATCTATAGCCAATGCCACACACACACACACACATATACTACTATTGGCAACAGAAAAAATAAAATAAAAATATCTTGATGGATAAATTGTTGATAAGTTGGTTAAGATTGTGGCAGAAGACCAAGTCAATGGATAGTGCATTAGAAGCATCAAAAGAAAAGATAATGGCTCCTTTAAAATAGGAAGAAAGTTGTGCAACAGTTTGGAAATCAAAATGCATAGTGGGGAGTTGTTGGAGGTTACGAAGCATGACTAGAAAAAATGGGTAGCAATTGCAAGTCATGATCTAATAGGAGGGTCCACCATAACTTTATAAACTGTCCATTAACTCCAAGATGTATCTGATTTCTTACCCTATAAATAGGCCTTGTACTTCACATTTTAGACACACAATCAATCCAAAACACAAGCCTATTTTATTTTACACTTATTTTATCTCTTTTCTTTACAGTTTCTGCCATTTATTGCTTTCATTTAAAGTTTTCCTTTACAGCCTTTCCTTTATTGCTTTCCTTAACTGCTTTCCTTTATAGCCTTTCAACCATTACCTTTCACGCAAAATCCTATTTTCTCCCTTTCTTATCTGTTCACCTACACCAAGCGCTTTCCGGAGTAGCTTGGGAACCCATAGCCAAGGAGTAGATTCCCCTTCTCAGCATAAATCGTCATCATTATTTTGGGATCTTGTCGAGATAAGACTAGCCGAAACATATTTCGGCTGACTTTATAAATTTTTACGCGACAACAACTACAAAACAGATCTACCACCAGGAATGACATAACATAATCTAAGCATTGCTGATGGTAAGAACAAACAAGTGATAGATAACTGAATATATTTTTATCCTTCCATTTGAAAAGGGAAAAAAAAACATTACATACAACGGTCTTTCCCAGGTCCGGCCCAAGGATAAAGCAACTAAAGTTCAAGCTCTAGGTCCCCCAATAAAAAATAATTACCTTTAGTTTTTATAAGGCAAAAAAGGCCACATTATAAAAAAATGTCACATATGTTAGCAAAAAGGCCCAATATATAGTTCTCTCATTTAAAATAAAAATATTTTTATTAAAATTTGCTTTAGGCCTCACTTGCTGTTGGGCCGGCCCTGGTCTTTCCCAATATTGAAATTATCACTATTCAAGAAAGTTGATGGAAGGAAAATTCATGTACACCATAACATAGATATGCCAGTCATTGTTGACTGTCATGTCATCCAATTAATCACAGATATTGTAACTCAGAATGATCTGAAGGCACTACTAGCATGCATAGGCTGAAACACTGATGCAGTCAGTCTTTATATGCATGTCACATGCAGCAATAGATATTCTACATATATATTCTGATCAAAACAACAGCAAGTAAAATATACCTGCATACTCAAGTGAGGAGCATCATCAGCACGAGTTATGATACATGAATCAAGAACAGGAACAAAGAAAAAATCTGCCTCCTCACCATTTAGTGTTCGATGAGGATTAGCTAACAAACTCTCATAAAGTGCTATCTGTGGACAAGCAGCAGCACATGAGAAATATGTTGCTATAAATGTTAAATTTGATTGAAATAAATGCTCCTGTATAAAGTCATGAAATACCTGCGCACCGTACAATTGATCTGTCCAAACTGTTATATTATTGCCATCATAAATTCTATTTACACACTCTAACTTAAAATGGCGTCCCTACAATAACCAAAATAGAAGCGAAAGAAAAATCAAAATTTTGCTCTTATGATTTAACCAAGAGTGACATTCAGATTATCCTGACCTCAAGTAGCAAGCTGTTGAACTCTTGGGGCAAATCATAAACATATACAAGAGGCCTTTTCTTTGCAACCACAGCATTGAGATTAATCATTTTTTCATTGGCATGAGTATCGTCAGCAATATCAATCCGAGCAGGACGAAGCCAACTAGGCCACTCTTTAATAGAAGAAATAACAGATGGCATGCTGCAATCTACTCCATACCAGCCATTGTCACACTGAAAGTACACTATATTCACCTTATTTACTGACATTGGATGGAAGTAAGCATTCTCACACTATAAATACAAAACATTTTGTTTATCTACATACAATGAATGGAAACAGATAGAATTTATATAGCACAGAAGGTCATAGTTCCATTTTATCTTATTGACCCTTACTGTCCAACCTGAGAGCGGATAGCTAATGCGTTCCGCTTTTTGAACTGGTCGGTCCGCGAGTCCCTTGAGAAACTTATCGATGTCATTTAGAGGAATGAAACTAGACACTGTTTTGGACAGGTAATAACTGGCATTTAGTATTTCAAAGAGAGTTCATTCTTTTAATTGTTACTCAGCATCAATTAGCTTCACATTATAGGCTTCCTAGTTCTACTGAGTTCAGACTCTCTACACTAGTAAACAGAAACACAATTTTTCAGAAATTGAAATAGCATCTGTAAAAAAGGTTTCCAAAGTTGTAAATCTGTGCTATTTTGTTCATGAATTTTTAATCTTTCATTCCTCTGTATTCTTTAACTATTTCCTTAGAGGTTTATCCTCCTCCAACTTCAAGTTATTTGGTTTCGAAATAAACATAGCCAGAGCAACTTTTCAAGGAATAAGACTTTTTATTATGGGCTTAAATATTTTAAAATAATTTTCTTTATCATATATGTCTTAGTAGTAATTTATTTGCCAGAATCCCTACAACTAGAAAATGAAAATAATAGATGATTGGCAAAGTTTTTCTCAGTAAACAAGACAACAAATCCAGGTGCACAATAACAAACAAAAGAATCACCTGACAAAATCCACCACGGCAGTAGCCATGCCCAAAGCATTGATTAATGCAAACAGATTCCACAGGCACTTCACAAAGTCGGCCCGCAAGACCATCATATTTGCAGTCACATTCTTCTTTAATTTTCGCCTTGCCAGCATATGCTTCGGCTGGGTCCACATTACACCAACCTGGTATGCTACGATTAGTTGTGAAGACATCTTGGTCAATTTTTGTCCAATTCACTATTCTGGGACCTTCAGGTTCAGAAGGTGGACTAAGACAGATGAAAGGAGTGAGACTTTAATAGTACACATTAAAAAAGTTTTCCAATGAAACTCAACGCTAGGAATCAGATTTTACATACTTAAATTGAAACCCACATGTCTCCGCTAATGGTCGATTTGGATATTTTGTGCCTTCTCCACAGAAGCACATTGCTCTTGTCTTGTCACAGTTGGCTGGGCAAATTGAGACAACCCATCTCCCAAATGGTTGATCTGGTGATCCAAGAAAGTTGCATTGCAATTGCAATTTTTCAGTGCATCCATCCCCTGTCACCTCAGAAATTAGCATGATTGTTCGGTGTTCATACCAACTAATAAATAAAACATGCCTTTGTGCAATAATCAAACATATTCAGGAAATGGTAGCAGCAAATTATGTAATTGTCTTCTTTGTTTTGTTTTAAGCATATCAGAGAATGTTAACAATGAGCATGCCAATCTCTTTGAAGAAAACAAAGACACCCAACTAAAAAGACCACGAGCAGAATACTACAAAGCTAGATAAACTAAATCCCAAATGAATTCAATTGAAAATTGTCAATATTTTGAAAACCAAACCGGTCATTAAACCAATAAGAGCAATCCTCTTACAATTAGAAGTAAAAATGGGTTTTAGAGAGAGAAACAGTGGGTGGGTGAGAGCGAATAACAGAACCAGTTTCCGTGAGAGGGGTAGGGAGAGGTTTAGGGGTAGATCCCACGTCAACTAGGCTGGTCATGGGTACAGCCAGCGTCTCTCGAGGGCTGGGGAGGTACAACAACGTGATGATAACACGAAAAACTGGAGGGATGCAACTGACGTGTCATCCTTCTATTTTACTCGTTTCCCCAAAGAGATGGATGAAAGGGACCTATGGTTCGAATTCAAGAAATGGGGAGATGTTAGGGAGGTTTTTATTGCAAGAAATAGAAACAGGAATGGGCGCAGATATGGCTTCGTACGTTTCAAGGGTGTCGACGACGTTCTCAGATTAGAGAGACAGCTAGATAATCTGATTATGGGGGGACTTAAGCTCCATCTGAACCTCCCTAAACACGATAGGGAGTGGAAGGTGGGCGCGAAATCACACATACATGAGGCGTCCAAGAAGGAGACCATGGAGGTCAATGTACTAGTCAAGGACAAAGGAAAAGCCAAGATCATCGTGGAACAAGAGGGTATGTCGGATGCCAAACAGAAACAAACGTCATACCACCAGTATCGTCCGTTATCATACGCACAAGCTGTCTCGGCGAGAAACTATACACGGTCAAGGAGGGGGGCCGCGACTTATGGCCAGGTGGTGGAGAAGCCGTCCCAGTCGACTATTCAATTATCAATTCCTATGGAAAATAGGAAATGGTGTTGTGATGCCTGGGTTGGCAAGCTTACGAACTTGAAGGCTTTTGACAGATTAGAAGAAGATTTCTTGTGGGAGGGAGATGAGGAAGTCAAACCCAAGTATATGGGCGATGATACGGTGCTACTCTCTGGACTCACCGACTCCAAAGCGGCTGAAATGTGTAGAGAAGCAGAAGAATACGGTTCATCCACGTTCTACTCCTTGGAAAAGTGGAATCCAGGCATGAGGCCTGGTTCCAGATTGGTTTGGCTTTTATGCTAGGGTATCCCACTACATGCGTGGGATAGGGAGTGCTTCAAAAAGATCGTCGCTGGTATGGGGGATATGGTGGAACTAGATGACGACACTGCCAATCTCCATCGATTGGACAGGGCAAGGGTGCTTATAAAAACTTTGTGGCAGCCTAATATCAACCATAGAATACTGGCACCCATTAACGGAGAAGAATATCGCATCAGTATTGTTGAGGAAACATGTTTCCAGTCATGCAAGTGCCTAAGGGGGAACTATACCTCCACATCGGAAGCAATCCTGTCCGATGAAAGCTTGATGGGCATGGGCAAATCTTCGGGGGTTAGTCTGGTGGCCGAGAGCCCGGCAATGGGTATGAGGTCGGAAGATGTCAACGGTGAAGGTTGCATCAGTGAGGATGATCAGGCATTATCCGCGGGTCAATGCTCTCTGCAGATACCGCTGGGTAATCAACACCCTGACAGACGTCACTACATCGAGCATGACGCCAGGCATGCTTTCGGCGATAGTTGTCTCCCTGCTTTCACAGAAGTGGTAAAGGTCAATGATGACCAGGCCTCGAGTCAGGAGGCTGGCATAGCTCAGTGTGACACGGCAGAGGGGTTGGGTGAGAGGGACGTCCACGCGCAGGAGGTGATAAGCGAGAAGGTAGAGAGGGACCCACACCTGCAACATGTTTCTGCTATTTCTAAGATGGCAGAGGACTGCATGTAGCATGTTTCGCGGCGGGTGAGGCAAGGGATTTTGCGGAAAGGGGGATGAGAGAGAAAGCGGATGCTGAGCAGGTGACAAATAGGCTGGAAGAGGGAAATATTGGCCCGGGGGGGGGCACTCGTGACACATGCTGTTAGTGGACAATTGCACATGACTATGAGTATAAGGGCCAATTGTGTGGAATTAGGCAACAATAGTCCTGCTACTGTTAAAAGTTGTAAGTTGGGCCACACTTGTTCTGGCCCAAACCCCCAATGGAAGGTTTATTCCAGATCAAAGGGGTGCAAAAAGTAATTGGGGCCCAAAACAACACTTACTAATCAAGCTGAGCAGCCAGATAACAAAGGAAACGAGTCTGATAGTCTAATTTCGAGCTCTGCTGTTCCCACAACTTTGGTATCGGGCAGCGGAATTAAAGAAGCAGTGGAGTGGGAGGAAGATCAACCAGAAAACAATTGTTCTGACAAGCTAATGTCAATCTCAAGTCCCACTATAAGCGAATGGAGGAAGATGCAGACAGGGAATGGGAATTGGCAAAACTGATGGGTCTTAGCTGCTGCAACCAAAATGATATGATAAACATAATATCATCCATGGAGGTCAGAGATATGGATGAGGCTCAGAAGCTGGGGAACAGAGCTGGTGACCCATGAAGATTATGTCTTACAACATTAGAGGGATGGGAGGGGGGATTAAATGGACAGCAATCAGAAAGATGATAGTGGCTGAGAGGGTGGATATGCTATGCCTGCAAGAGACTAAAAGAGAAGTTATTGATAAAAAGTTGTACCAAACATTGTGGGGAGACCCTGAGGTCCAGTGGGAATTCATACCAGCAATCAATAGAGCTGGTTGCTTGCTTTGCATTTGGTCTCAAAAGGTGTTTAATCTCACAAACAAGGTGCTAGGTGATGGATTCGTATACATGGAAGGGACTTGGGTAGCTGATGATACTAAAGTTATAATCATGAACATCTATTCACCATGTGAAATAGCCCTGAAGAGGAGTTTATGGGATGCAATCAAACAGCTGAGATATGCGAATATGGAGGGGCTATGGTGTGTTATCGGAGATTTCAATAATGTCAGAAGACCATGTGAACGTATGGGAGTATGTCAGAGATCCCATGATGAAGGTATTGTGAGGGAATTCAATGAGTGGATTGCTGAATTGGAGATTGAGGATGTGCCTTGCACTGGGCAGAAATTCACATGGCATAGACCTAATGGAACTGCCAAAAGCAGATTAGATAGAGCTTTAGTCTCTGCTGAATGGTTTGATAAATGGCCGGGTACCATTCAGATCATATTGGACCGAAATTACTCTGATCATTGTCCTATCCTGCTGAGATCCTCTTTCGCTGATTGGGGTCCAAAGCCATTCAGGTTTCTGGATTGCTGGCTACATGATAAATCACTCAG
>QARZ01040863.1:0-119623 GCA_013407115.1 Glycine latifolia
TGCCCTTTGGCCTATGCAATACTCCTGGCACCTTCAAAAGGTGAATTATGAACATCTTGTCTGATTTATTAGAGAATTGCATGGAGGTTTTTATCGATAATTTCACTATTTATGGTTCCTTTTTTTATGCATGTTTGGATAGCCTCTCTAGAGTTCTTGACTGATGCATTGGGACTAACCTTGTTCTTAACTTTGAGAAATGCCATTTTATGGTACATGGAGGTATACTCATATGGCATTTGGTCTCTAGTAGAGGCATTGAGGTTAATAGGACCAAGATTGATGTTATTACTTATCTACCTTACCTCGCACCTGTGCGGCAAGTGCGTTCTTTTCTTGGACATGTAGGGTTTTATAAGAAATTCATCCAGGATTTCAATAAGATTGCCCTGCCATTGTCCAAGCTTCTCCAAAAGGACGTAGATTTTGTTCTTGACCAGCCTTGCAAAGAGGCATTTGAGGAGTTGAGGAAAAGGCTTACCACATCTCCCATCATGTAGCCACCAGATTGGGAGCTTCCCTTTGAGCTCATGTGTGATGCCTCTAAATATGCACTTGGGGCTGTGTTGTCACAAATAGTTGATAAACTATCCCATGTCATTGCTTATGCTTAACGCACTTTAGATGCAACCCAAGTTAACTACACTACCATTGAGAAGGAGCTCTTTGTTATTGTTTTTGCTTTAGATAAATTTAGATCTTATTTGCTTTGCTTCCATATCACTATCTTTACTGACTACGCAGCTTTGAAGTACCTATTGAAGAAGCCTGATGTTAAACCTAGATTGATTAGGTGGATGCTTCTTCTTCAGTAGTTTGATATTGAGATTAAGGACATGAGTGATGCAGAAAACTTGGTGGCTGATCATTTGAGCAAGATTAAAAGACCTGTTGAGTCGTGTCCTATTAGGGATTATTTCCTTGTCAAGCATTTGATGCATTTGCATTCATCACTTGGTACACCTTGGTTTGCTAACATTGTGAATTTCATTGTTGCATCTGTTGTCCCACTTCATGCATCTAGGTCTCGAATAGATAAATTTAAGAGTGATGCTAAATATTATGTGTGGGACGATCCTTATTTGTGGAGGCTTGCTAGTGACTAAGTGCCAGATCATGAAATCCAATATATTCTTTCTTCAGTTATGTCATCTAATTCAACTACATGAGAAGGATCATGGATATATTTATGGAGTTGAGACACATGAAATACATTGTGGAGGTTAGAAAGGGACGAGGGTATTGCAATTTGATATGTCACTTGGCCAAGTCTTTTGAGAATTTGGAAGGGACCAATAAAACGAGGTGTGAGTTTTCGGGATTTCAAAGCTCGACCAACCCCAGTCCATGGAGTAACTCTCAAGAATACATGATCAACAACCTCGAATTCCAGATTTTTCCTCCTCTTGTCCTGATAACTCTTCTGCCTACTCTTAGCAGTTCTCATTCTCTCTTGGATCAACTTGACCTTCTTAGTGGTCTATTGTACCACTTCAGGTCCTAAAGTGAGGTTCTCTCTGGTTTGTAGCCAACACAAGGGTATCCTACACCTTTTACCATACAGAGCTTCGTAGGGAGCCATGCCAATGGTAGAATGAAAACTATTGTTATAGGTGAACTCTATCAACGGCAGAAAACTCTCCCAACTACCCTTTTGTTCTAATACACATGCCCTCAAAAGGTCCTTTAGAAACTGAATGGTCCATTCAGTCTGACCATCAATTTGAGGGTGATAGGTTGAACTTAGCCTAAGCTTGGTTCCCAACACTTTGTTCAGACTCTCCCAAAATCTAGAGGTGAATCTAGGATCTCTATCAGATACTATGCTAGACGGCACACCATGTAATCTAAACAGATTTGATGGGGATAAAGTGAACAGATTTGGTCAATCTGTCAACAATAACCCAGATAGAATCTAAACCTCTTGGGGTTCTAGGTAGTCCTACAACAAAATCCATGGAGTTACTATCCCACTTCCACTGTGGTATCTCTAACAGTTGCAATTTACCCCTAGGGTATCTGATGTTCTGTCTTAGCCTTCTGACAGACTAAACATGCATACACAAACTCACTAACCTCTCTCTTCATGTTTGGCCACCAAAACATTGTGTTAAGATCTTGATACATCTTAGTAGCACCAGGGTGGATGCTCAAGTTGCTCTTATGCCATTCCTCCAAGATCATCTTCCTAGTCAGGTACATTGGGGACACAGATTCTATCTCGAAGTCTCAGAACTCCATCTGAACCTACATTGAAACTACTTTTTCTCCCTGATGCTATGGCTTCTAACTGAGTCCTCAGAAAAGGATCAGACTTCTGGCCCTTTCTGATCTCTCCTAGCAACTTACTAGAAATTCTCAAAGCTCCTAGTCTCACACTGTTAGTGGTAGCCTCACACGCAAGGCTAAGGTCCTTAAACTATTCTAAGAGATCAAACTCCCTAACCATCAGAGTAGATACATGTAGGGACTTCCTACTCAAAGCATTAGCCACTACATTGGCTTTGCCGGGATGATAGCTAAGCTCAAAATCATAATCTTTAAGAAACTCTAACCATCTCCTCTAACACATGTTCAACTCTTTCTAGCTAAACAGATACTTAAGGCTTTTATGATCACTAAACACTTCAATCTTAGAGCCGAACAGGTAGTGCCTTCACATCTTAAGAGCAAAAACTACAAAAGCTAACCCCAGATCATGGGTAGAATAATTTCTCTCGTGCATCTTGAGTTGTCTCGAAGCATAGGCCACTACCTGGCTATTATGCATCAACACTCCTCCCTTGATGCATCACAATACACCTTGAAGGGTTCTCTGAAAACAAGGATGAACACACACAATTAACCAAGAGGGGAGTGAATTGGTTAAAACTTAAGACTTTAAAAATTCTTTGAAAAGCCAGCAGCGGAAATTAGATCGTATCACAAATATAGCTTGGTAAAAACTTTATTTTTTAAACAATCAAGACTCACCCTTCACCTTAAGCAATTTCAGAAACTTTTTTTTCATTAAGAAGGGTTTTTGATCCTTTTTCAAGGGATCTATTTTTCCTCTCCACAACACCATTTTGTTAAGGTGTTCTTGGAGCTGAAAAATTATGGTTGATTCCATTTTCTTCACAAAAATTTTCAAAATACTCATTTTGGAATTCACCACCATGATCACTTCTTATTGAAACAATGTTGCATGCTTTTTCATTTTGAATGGTCTTGGCTAATTTTCTAAATGCCATGAAAGCATCACTCTTGGATCTTATAAACAAAGTCCATGTGTATCTAGAGTGATCATCAACAATAACAAGTCCATAGAAATTACCCCCCAAACTCATAGTTCTAGAAGGACCAAATAAATCCATATGAAACAATTCAAGGGGTCTAGAGGTGGAAACAACATTTGTACTTTGAAAATAAATCTTAGATTATTTCCTTCTCTTTTATGAATTACCCATTACTCCCAAAGCATTCAATCTCTGAGAAAAAGACTTTCTAAGTCTCACACTTCTTGTTTCAAAACACAAGAACACATGCATCATTGATCATGTTGCTTTGAACAATGATTCTTCAAGAGTTTTTCAAGAGAGCTGTTTTCAACTCTAGCATTCATTCAACCTTTAATTTCTTGGTAAAATTCATACACTCATCTTCTAAGGATAATAAGGTTGTATCTCTCTTGAACTCTTACACTAAATTGATTTGTTTCTGTTAATTCTTGTAAATTCTAAGATCAAAGAGTTTCTTTAGAGCTTTTCTAGAGTAGTGTTCTATAGAGGAAAGAACAGGGTAGTGTTCTCTGGTTCTTTGTGATTAGAAGTCTAATAGGGTTTTATATTTCAGTTTCTTTATCTAGGTTTGATAAAGGTGATCACTTGTAAAGCTTGTAAAGAACAGATTTTGATTTAGTGAAACTCTAATCTGGTTTGGTTAAAAGACACTGGATGTAGCTTCTCTTTTTGAGGGGTGAACCAGTAAAGATTTGGTATTCTCTTGTTTCTTAATCTTGCTATCTTAAACTTGCTTATCTTGTGGTTTATCTCTTTCAAGATCAACTGAAATATTTTTCTGAAATTGCTTGAAGTGAAGGGTGAGTCTTGATTGATTGAAAGTTTCATTTTTAACAAGGGAAAACTTGTGATCGATCTTAATTCCGCTACTAGTTTTTAAAGAAATTTTAAAGTCCTTGTTTTAACCAATTCACCCCCTCTTTGTTTTCAGATTTGGCATGTAAAAAAGCCTAAACACTTCGTAGACTTTGAGACTCAATTTCTTGATCCTCTTGAGCTCCCCTAACTTTAACACTTACTTGAGCGTCGGAGTCCTCTCATTTGTTTTGTACATCCCCCCTCTTAACAAGGTCCACTCACTATCCGACGTGTAAGATCTGAAATCCACCTTGGTCACATCTACCATAATGTGCACTACTTCCAGATTTTAACAAGTACAATAATATATTTTAATTTTTAATAAAATACGAATCTGCTTTCTAGTTTTAAAAATTCATGCATTTTTTTAAAACAAGTTTGGAACTTTGAAAAAAAAAATACAATAGTAACAAGTTTTAAAAAAATTGAGTACAATTTAAAAAAAATAAGTACGAAATTTCTATTTTATATCAAACATTTATACGTAATTATATTTTTCATATCTATTTTAATGGATCATTAATAAGATCAATAATTTATTAACTCGCTACTTAATTTGCCCACTTTGATAATATATTGCCTTCGATTTATTAACATTTTTTTTGTCAGTCAACAAGAGAAATATATTAAACCGTTTAAAAAGTGTAACTTCGATTTAATAACATTGATAAACCGTTTATAAACATCCACCATATACACTCATTCTATATTATTGTTCAAAGTGTTTTTTTTTTAAATTACAAACTTGATGCCAAAGCTAGCAACTTGATTCTATGTTAGCCTTAATATTACAGATAATTATTTGTGTCACTTGTAGATATTTTTGTGGGTATTTATAAAATTCGGGTACACTTTGTCATTCTTACAAGTGTAGGATCATCTGTTGAAGAAAATAAATACACAATGTTTTACTTCTACATGTCTCCTCTATCTATAAATATTTTATATATAATGAATTCAAAATTTTATATTTTAATACTTTAATCATTTATCACAAAGTTGGCTTATACTTAGAAGATTGTGCTTTAAACCTTCCACATAGAGAACATTTCTGATCTTGGTTTTAAAGTTGTCTCCTATATTTCCTTCACCAACTATCTTTCCTTTGTTGTTGTCTCCATAAGTGACAAATCCACCATCTTTAAGAGTCAAATTTGTGAGCATTGATATGTCACCAATGATGTGTCTAGAGTAGCCACTGTCAAGATACCATAATGATGATCTTGCTCTTAGACACACCTGCAAAATTCAAATCAGTTTACAAAGAAAGGTACCCAATTAAGGTTGGGTCCATAGGGGTTAGCTATTTTCTTTTTGTTTGGCACCCAAATGCATTCTACATTTGGCACATAGAATCTCCTAGCATAGTACCTATTAGATATGTGACCTTTCTTCATGCAATAGTTACAAGTTACAGCTCTTCATGCTTTTTCAAAATGAGTCATATGATTAAACTTTATTTTTGAAACAACTTTTTCATTTTTCTGTTTTGGAGGCACAAATTTGGTTTTTCCAAAAGATTTTAATCCATGTTTATAACCCAATCTAGAAGTATCTCCAGCATATTTTTGCACACTTAACATTTCAGCTAAATTGCATTTTCCTTTATAAAGCCTTTTCAAAAGATCAACCAAGTAATTTTTTTCTGAAAGTACTACCATATGTTTTTCACCTTGACTCTTTTTTTTAACTCATCAAACTCTTCTTGCAAAGTATTGTATTTGTCAACATTTGATGAAGAAGAAGCCCATACACATCCATTCATTTTGTAGCTTGAAACAAGTTTTTCATTTTCTTCTTTCAAGTTACAAATTTCAATTTGCATTTCTGCAAGTTTTGTGACATGCCATCTAAGATTTCCTTTTAGCCTATTATTGGATTTTGCAAGCTTTTGAGCCTCTTCATGCATTTCATGGAAAACATCAACAACTTGATCAAATTCAAAATTTACCTCTGTTTCAACACTTAAGAATTCATCATCTTCACTTATTGTGGAAGTGAAACATACATTTGCTTCTTCATTCTCACTTGATGATTCAAAAGTTGTTCACTCATTGTCTTCCCAAGCTATATAGGCTCTCTTAGGCTTTCCTTCTTTCTTTGTCTTCTTTTCACCTTGTTGCTTTTTCAAAAAGATAGAGCATTTAGATTTAATGTGGCCAGGCTTACCACATTCAAAGCAAGTGAAGTTTGTGTTGTTGTTGTTGTTGAACTTTGTGAACTTTCTGTTCTTGTTTCTTCTAATGAACTTGCTGAACTTTTTGACAATTAGATTCATATTGTCATCTTCATCTTCTTCACTTGAGTCTTTTTCCTTTTCCACCTTAGAGGATGCAGCTTTCAAGGCTATGCTTTTATGTTTCTTATCTACATCTTCTGCATTGGTTAGTTGTGACATTTCAAGTTCATACTCAAGAAGCTTACCAAAAAGTGTAGCCATGGACATTTTGGATAGATCTTTTGATTCTTTGATTATTGTCACCTTTGGTTGCCATGGTCTTATGAGACACTTCAAGATTTTGATGTTCAACTCTTCAGCATCAAAAATCTTTCCAAGACCAAGAAGATGATTTACTATATGAGTGAATCTTGTTTGGAGCTGAGACATGTTTTCAGTGGAGTTCATCTTGGACATTTCATACTCATGGATCAAGGCATTCTTCCTTGATCTTCTTACTTCATTTGTACCTTCATGAGTTATCTCCAACATCTCCCACGTCTCCTTTTCACTTTTGCACCTAACAATACTAAAGAATTCATCAGAAGAAAGCACAAAAGTAATTAGGCATGGCAGCAGGACTCAAACTCGTGGGTACCCATCCGAATCCTTCCCGATTTTAACGGGGAAAAATTGAGTTTATCGGGTTCGAGTTTTCCCCGAAAGCCAAAAGTGGGGGCGGGAATGGGAGCAGGGGTGTAACGACCCGGATTACAAGTTACTAATCTAGATGCTTGATGTATGTATTAGTGATTGCATTTCATGTTCCATGTGTGTTATGTTGCTTAAATTACTTGATTTATTATGGTGAGTGCTGGTTGTTTTGTCCTGCCTTGGCATGCGTGTTTTCTGATGGACGTGCTAAGTCCACTTTGTTTGGCTGTGGTTGCTGCCCAAACACGTAAGGTGGACATGTCCTGTCAGCTGAGTACTTAAGAGAAGGAGTGTGTAGTAGGAGCTTATTCATCCCTCTTCTCTTTGTGTTTTCCTCTTGCTTTCTTTGTCCTCTCTCTGAAACTCTCACCCAGAACTCTCTTTTCCTCTCCCATAACCTTTCTATGTTGCCTTCCACCCGCAAGAGTCGTTGTAGCTGTTGCGAAACTCCCGACACTAAGAAGAGCCACGTGGTCGAAGCTGGAGCTTAGGACAAACACACCGTAAAGCTGGTGAATGAACTCCTAAGGAGGTAAGGAGGTTTATGATATTCTTTAACAGCTTTAGGTACCACGGTTTGGGGCCAGGGAGCCTAGCCGTGACGATAACTGCATGTCCCTGGTGTGTGTGATGTTTCCCCCATAAAAGCTACGTCTTTTAGGAATGGGATATGTTATGCCTTGAGTTTGTTGAATGTTGCCTTGTGTTGATTGGTGTTCTTGAGGGAAGGGGAGTAGATGTTTTAAAAACTCCCATAAAAGCTACGTCTTTCTAAGACTTCTCTTGGACTTTTATTTTCCCATTCTAATTCAGTTTTTGTCCTAGGCAAGTTAGTGGGCTTAATTGCTAATTGTTGCGTATTTTCGGATTTTATGCTCACTTGACGTATCTACCTTGTACAGGACCTACAGAGCTCTACGGAACTCTGAATTGAGCATTCTTGTAATTCTTGGAAAGATAACGAAAAGATCTACAAGTTTTCCAGAAATAAGCTGAGGACAATTCTGCCATTTGGAGGGTCATTTTAGGCTTTGAAGTCAGAACCACTGTACTTGTATTTTTGGGCTGCAAGTTGGACTTTTATTAGTGTAAATAACATAAATAATTAGAATTGATGGATTGTCATGGCCCATTCTTTTCTTCAGACTTAGTCACTATATATTAGTGACATTAGGAGGAATTATTACATTACATTTCATTTTGCAAAAAATAGTTTTACATTTCTCTTTTTAAGTTTTTAGAATCAAAACCTTTCTCTTATTTTCTCTCAACTGCTCTTCCTTGTTCTTCATTGTTCTTCATTTTCGTTTTCCCTCTTCCATTTTCATGCACTTATTTCATGGGGCTTTCATTGATGATGATCATCGAAGGCTAAATAATCAATCAATCTAAGGATCCAACCTAAGCAAGAGAAGAATTTGAGTTCTAGTTTAGTATTTTGAATTATGTGTGAATGTTCACTTTCTTCTTCAATTGCTATTCTGTTTTCATGATTATGAATGCATTTAGGATTGAAAGCGGATTAGGTTATGGATTCATTTCCTAATTTTGAATATAAATCACAGATTAATTGGATTATATTTCAATTAGGGTTGTGGTTTCAATTAATTTAGGGGTTAATTCGATTGAACTGCTTCTAATGAAATTGAATGAACTTTCACAATAGGATAAATTTCTGAGAACGATGATGATTCGAATAGCTTGGTTTGGTGAATTGGATTGATGCTCTTTAATCTGTTTTACATTACTTGTTATCAATTCTGTTAGTTTCTGCAATTTTCTGCAGTTTTCATTTAGCGCATGCAAACTGTTTGATAAAAATCCCCCCATTATTTACTAGTGAATTGAAGTTGGAACCATATTGATTATGTCTCTGAGTCAACCTAGGTTAATCATGTGCTACAGAATTAGCGTAGTTTAATTGTTTTAAAGCGACACGACAAACGCTTATCACCTACCCGGGGGTTGTTCCCTTAAGAGTTGTTAAGACTCGCTTTCCCTTTCTATAAGGAACCAGGTTACCTACCTGGGGATACATTAGAGCTGTTAAGCGCAAGTGACCTCAAGAGAGAAAACTACTGGGCCTCTAACTCGGGTGAGTACATTCTCGGGAGAAGAGCCACTGGGTTCCCCTACTCGGCAGAGCTCGTCTGCCCTTGGAAAGTGAGCTACCGGGTTCCCTTACACCCTTGTGTGGGTTGGTAAAATAAAAACCGGGTTCTTATAAACCTCGACCGAACTCCTCCGAGCTTGCCTGTTTTGCTACCCTTGTCTCCTCTTACCCAAAATTTACTTCCCTGACTGATCCCTACCGACCTTATCCGAGTCCTACCGACCTAGACCAACCTTGTCCGTCTTCGTCCACCTTCGTTCGGATTCTTACCTCGAGGTAGTAGGTATAAGTGCCAACCCAGACACCTTGTACTTCACACCGGTTAGCTTGTCTGTATATGTTTGTGTGTAACGTATATGACTACGTTGGTAGCTGTTGAACTCGGCCTATGAGATGGCTTGAGATGACGAACATGTTCGGATATACGTAAATACCCACGAGGGTGTATGACAGTATCCTAGCCAGGACGAGTTGATCCCGGGCCTGGCCATACATTGATGGTGTCGTGGTGATATTCTATGTATATCAGTGAGATGCCGGGACTGAGTGGTAAAACCTTGTTAGGACCACGGTCAGTGCATCGTTGGGCCCTTGGGTGGGCGGTATGTTCCATAGGGGGTGTATGGCAGTATCCTAGCCAGAACGAGTTGATCCAAGGCCGAGCCATACATTGATGGTGCCTACGTAACATACAACATTTGCATGGCAGAAATGGGGTTGATGATTGGTTGTAGGGTACGGAGGTACTGGGGGACCATACCTGTTGGGAACTCCTTCTGACACCCATTGGCTGATCACCATGGGGGGTGATTCCTGTGCACGACAGAGTGATCCTGACAAGCTGCTGCATCTTCTGACCACTGGGATGGCCCGTTTCCGGGATGGTACCACATTGCACAACGAGAATTGAGTCATGAGCATGCATCATGCTAGATTTTATGAGCTGATCTATGATATGGTTGTGGATGTCCGTGTATGATGGCGTTTGATGAATGCTTGGAATGTTTGCATTGATATGTGGATAACCGGGTTGCTTCTTGACCGGGTTGTGCGCCTTTTTGCCTGTTGTATGTATTGTTGTTATTTTATATGAACTCACCTTTGCTTTGTTGTGCCTTGTGGTTTGGTACCTGTGATGATCGCGAACCGGGTTCGTATGAGCAGATAGACGACATTAGGTGCTTTTGGGAGAAGTCCGAGTTGTTGGAGCTGCCGTGTTTTGTTGGGATGTCAATGGACATGATCCCGGGCAGGAGTTGCACTTTGCTAGATGTACCCCCGCTTTTAATGGATGCACTCCTTGTTTTGCTATTTACACCCCTAACTTCTATTTTCTCTTTCTATTGTAAAACGTTTGATACCATTTTAAGATGTAATCTTTTGTACTTATAATTAAATTATGTCTGATGCGTACAAACGAGTATTCAAAATGTCTTATGAATGCCTTCAATTATGTGTATTTTGTATGATGATGGTTGTTATATGCTCGCGAAAATTTACTAACGTTTTCACAAGTAACCAAAGGGGTGTTCTTTTATAACATGAATTTATACTAGATGTTATGAGTTAGTGATATAGTGGCGACGTGGTGGGTCGCTACAGGGGGCGGGTATGGGATTACAGATATCCGCCCCACCCCTGCCCCCACCCCCGCCCCGAAATAAATAAATATTAAAAAAAGAAAAAAAGAAAAATTATTTAGTTATTTTTTTAATTGAATTGATTAATTTTGTTTTGTAATTTTTAAATTATGATCTCATATTTTAAATGTGGATTTGTTATTATTTTTTTTGTTACATAATTAGCATTTTTGTTCGAGTTTTTCAATAAAAAAGTTATATTATTTTTTAATTTTTTTAATTTTAATCAAAAAGCGGAGGCGGGGAAAAGCCGACCCCCAGCGGGTACGGGGATGGGAATGGGTTTTAAAACCCGATGGGGATTTGGGGAAGGGTCGGGGAACGGGTTTTGAGTTGGAGGTGGGGACGAGGAATCCAATACTCGCTCTCGCCCTGCCCCGTTGCCATACCTAAAAGTAATCATGTTCTTAGCTTTAAAATCATATTGGACAACTCTCTTTTCAACATGTGTCATTTCATCCCATTCTTTGAGAATCATATCATTACCAACAATTTTAATAAGAATCAAAGGACCTTTTTCTATTGCATTCCAAGCACCTGGGTCATTTGATTGAATGAAGATTTGCATTCTATTTTTCCAAAAACTGAAGTGCTCTCCTTCAAACATTGGAGGACGATTGAGGGAGGCACCCTCCTTGAACGTAATTTGTGTGGTATTCATTTTCTTTTTAAAGAAAGGTAGTGATCTTGAATAACACACAAGAACCTGCTCTGATAATTGAAAACAATAGGAATACCCACAATAACCAAGAGGGGGGTGAATTGGTTTAAACTTGGTATTTTAAAATTATTTAGAAAATCAGAGTTATAGGATCTTAATCACAATTAAACCAAGAATGCTTCAAATCAATCAAACCACTCAACCCAAGAAAACAATTGCTTCAAAACAGAACTTGTTGAGTAATGAAAATAACACCAAGATAACAATAAGAGTTTAAGGAATAGAAAACCAACATAAGACTTTATACTGGTTCACTTCTCAGGAGAAGCTACATCCAGTTCTTCTAATCAACACTAGATTAGAGTTCCACTATTATAAAATTTCAGTTCTTACAAGCTTTACAACAACCACTCTTTATCAATCCGAGATAAAGAACAAAAATCTAAAACCCTATTAGATTCCTAATGATCAAGACATAGAGAACACTTCTCTACTCTTCCCTCTAGAGAAACCCACTCTAGAAAAAGCTTAAAGAACCCTTTACAATAGTTTCAAACTACCAAGAATACAAAAGTGAATTTTCAACAAGAGATAATGGAGAAAGACAACCTGGTGATTCAATGAATATGAATGAATATGATTTACCAATTAGAGTTGAAATGCAGAAATCAAATTCAGAACTTTCTCTCCAAAACTCCTTTGAAAATCTTGCCCAAGAAATCTTTCAATACACTATGAAGATTAAAAAGTGGGACAAGAGTTTTGCTAACACAAAAAATCCATTTTAACTTTGAGAAGGCTTGTATATGCTCAGAAAAATCGAAGTATATAGTTGTGTTTTCATGCAAGCCTTCAATCTATTTATAACCAATTTTTATAACATAATGTAATCAATTAAAGCGTCATCTAATCGATTAAATTATCATATTAATCAATTAAATTGTCAAATAATCTATTAAAATGTTCTTAGCACAACCTAGGAACTGCAACGAGCAAATTAATCGATTAATCTGAGTCGTAATAGATTAAAGCAGACAGGTTTAGTTGTAAAACAAGCTTATGTAATTGATTAAAGATTGTGGTAATCGATTAAAGCAGAAAGGTTTAGTTTTGAAACAAGCTTGTGTAATATTACGGATTGTGGTAATCGATTAAGTCAGTCATGCATATTAAAAATGAACTTAAGTAATCGATTACGATATCATGGTAATTGATTAAGACAGGGAAACATGATTTTCATTTTGTGCTATGTAATCGATTATAAGTATTCAATAATCGATTAAAATGTTCTTCATGGCTTTTCTAGAATTAAAACAGAAGCTGGTAATCAATTATATCGTTTTGTAATCGATTAAAGTAGCGAGATTTTTCATTTTTCCAAAAACTTAACCATGAGAAATTAGTTTCTTTTGAAAACATGAATAGCTTTAATGCTTTAATGAAATCATGTATGCATGTTACTGTTAATGTTTATGCAATGCAATGATCATAAGATTAGCCTCTCATACACTTAACCAAATTACAAATTCCTTGGCATGTGAAAAGCTAAAATCTTTCTTCTAAGGCACAAACTTCTTCTTTAGCTTCATCATCTTCCTACTCCCCATATATCCAACAAGCATGACCTTTTTTCCTCTTAGAAGCATATCGCCTAGAAATACTGGTGTTCATCGTATTCTATGTATTGGTCATGTCTACGCTAATAATGTCCAGGTATGACAATGACCGTTTTACTATACTTGTTAGCAGAAAGTTAAACCAGTAACGGATAATTATATATATTACTTATGTTGTGATGTGTGACAGGTTTTTTTGAGAGATGGATTTCCTATGTCATCAATTGCGTCGTTATGGTCAAGACACTGCCACAAACAAGCAAAGCAGTGGGCGACACCTTACATTAGTCGAATGCAAGCCTACACTAATTTGATGATGTTGCACACACAACAAGATGATTTACAAGATGATTGACAATTTAGGTTACTGTTTGATGTTTCTCAAGTGAATATGTGTAATGGTTACCCAACAAACTCCTGTGACTTTATGAGATGTATTTTGGTACGAGCTCATTATTCTAAACATAAACAATATTTCAAAAAACATGTCTTACATTAGTAAATGTCTAATCGATAAAGAAACACACACTAATAATCATACAGATTGTTGAACCCGTAAGCTTCATATGGATTTCACAATCCGTGTACATCTTACGGATTTGCAAATCTGTGGACCACCATAAATCAAAACCTATCTCAGAATCGACGCAACACGGCCAACGACTGCCACCTGAGACGATTGAAGATCATGAACAACACCACGTCCACTGGAGCAGCTGCAAGCGAGAAGAAATGGAAAATGTAGATCGAAAAACAAAAACGAAGGGATTGGGTGCCCAGAAAAGAAGAAGATGGAGGCTGGTGCAGAGAGAGAATGAGCGCTTCCAATTTCTTATTTTTTTTATTCAAACTTATAATAGGGTTATTTCTAGAATTGTACTATAATGTGCTGGTTGTATTGGAAGACTACTTGGTGTAGGAAGCAAACTCCTTATAATTTTAACAAAGGCAAAAAAAAACACTATAAGTTGCTTTTTTATATCAAACACTATTAATAAAGCTAAAAAAACCAGTTAGTAAAAAAAAGTTAATAGTCACTTTTTTTTGTGTTTATGGCATCTAGATTGCATGCTAGTCTTCATTATTTTGATTTCAGTCCTAGTTCTATTCACTTTTTTATTATGAATGAAATGAGATGAGCACGTTTTTTGTCAAAGAAAAAAAAGACATAACCAAAACCATATTCATATAGAATTCAAAGTAAAATTATTTATTTGAAAAAATTGAAAATGGGTTGGAATATTGATAAGTGATAACTCTACTTGTTTTAAAATGTTCTTCTCTCTCTTCTTTCCAATTAGGCAATTACCACACCATCATTGCAATATTTATAGTTGGAAATGGAATTGCAGATGCCTTGAAGATTTAATGGGGCCATAAATTAGGAGCTTCGAATTTTCATAAGATTGAAAAATAATACCTTACATTGCAAAAAGACTCACTCATATGGCTCTAGTGCTTGCTTTGTTTAACACTACTCTTTATTGGCATTTCTCGCGGTAGGTGCATAGTCATTAACGGATACTATTCTTACCCGCGGGATATGGCAACCTCCTCCATAATTCAGCAGGTAAGTAGCTTGAAGGTTTCATGGGCTGTTGCGGGCACAATACGTCACTCACTGCAGAACTTCAAGCAATCTACTATGGCCTCAAACTTGCTTGGCAATCATGTCATAGGCCCATCAGATGTTAGATTGTCTTAATCTTTTCCTTTTCCCATTGATAAAAAAAAAATCACTTTCTGGCAATTTCTTCTTGCACCCTAATTTGGAATGTAATTTACATTATGGATTAACCATTCTGAAATGTAGAAATTTACATTTTCAAAGGGCTAATTTGTAATTTAAAGTTACAATTCGGATCAAACTTTTCCAGAAGGTGCAATAAGTATATTTGAGGTGCATAAAGCAATTGCCTTACTTTTTCCTATATTCAATTCACCTTGCGTTGAATTTTGGAGAAATTTTAAATCCATGTTCCTAAAAAGTAGTAAGTTTTTCTTCCTCCAACAACCAAATCTCATACACTATTCAAATTTTGAGTAATTCCAACGTTGCCCTTTTTTCTTCTTCCTTCCTTCTATTTTTGTCACCTTCGTCGTTTCTTCTTCTTCACTGACCTCCTCCTTTTGTTGGGTCATGGTGTTTTGTTGCCTACGTGGTTGCGGTGTTTTGCAACCGGTGTCATTGACTTCGTCATCGTCGTCATGGTAGGTGTTACGGTGGCAACATTGGAGGTAGGTTTTTTACGTCTGTATAACACCAATCCGTATGGCCATATGGATTGGCAACCCATATGGTTCATACAGATTGCCAATCCGTATAAGTTTATTACCATAATAAAAGAATTGTACTTAATGAATTTGTATTATATTAACACTTAAATTCTTGAATATAATTATGATTCATTTGGATAAACAATTTAAATAAATACTTGTTGAATGAGTACTCATGAAAATAATTTAAATTAATTGTTTTATATAAGGTGTGATTTATTTTCAAAAGCTATTGTAGAGCATTTATTGAAATAAATTTAACATAATTTAACAAATACTAGTATGGTTTTAGAACATTTATTAGTATGCTTTTATTTTCAATTTAACAATATTTTGTTGAAGTTGTCGGTTAATTTGAAGTATTAGACTAATACTTGAGCAAATTTTTAGATTATGGTTAGAATAAGACGATTGCATTGGGCTTTAAGTAGAGCTTTAGCTAGAGAGGTTAGTGGCGATGAGGAACAAGCCCCTAAGTGTCGAAGGCCAACAACATCGACACGTAGATAACGGGCAGCTGCAACTGTTCCTGAGGATCTTGAGCATGTGGATCATGCTACTCACGAGGCTCATGAGGAGACTCACAATCTAGTTATGGAGGATGGAGGTACTAATTCACAGGGTGTTCTAGGCGGGCCCGAAGATACATCAGTGTTGACATCATATGTTGATCATGTGGCAGCCAAAGTGTGGGTAGGAGAGGTAGTCATTTCTTTAATTATAAAATATTTAATTTCTTTTTTTCATTTTAGTTTAGCTAATTAATTACAATTATTTGCATGAACGTACTGAGTTGAAGTTGGCTTCTCATGGGAGGAAGGTCGAGAAATTAGAAAGGCGCATGCACTTGAAATTGAAGGTTTAGCCCCTGGACTTATAATTCAGATTATCATACAAGTGTACTAGTGCAGTTGCTCCCTATAAAAACCCTCCAGATTGATTAAGGTCGTGAAATGCGTCCAAGAATACCACACTGATATGTGTGACACTCTTGTTAGCAAATAGTGTGCAACATACAAGATGCAAAAAATATGCTCTAGTTGCTAGTGTCCATTGCCTTGCATCACATTTGGTACGATAAATGTCTTGCAGCCAAGCAAGGGGAACATATGCCCTTCTACATTGATATGTCTCATCTACTGCTTCTTGTGTAGTCACTTCAAGTAACTCAACTAACAACTCCACAACCTGCTCTACATCTATTGCATCATAAGTATGGAAGACTCCTATAATGGGTAGATGTAACAACGATGCCACATCTGTAAAAGTTAGGAACACTTCACACTTAACCAAGAGGGGGGGTGAATTGGTTAGGGTTGGTAAATTAAAAATTCTATTAGCAAAATCAGAGTTTCCCTTAGGATCTTTATCACTTTGAAACCAAAAATGTTTATTCAATCACTTGCTCAGTCCAAGGTATGCAATTATTCAAAGTTAAAATGATTAGCAAGATAATTCAGCAGAGTATATATGTGGAAGATAGGCTAGCTCGAATTTAAACACAAGACTCAAAAGATTTATACTGGTTCACTTCAAACACTATGAAGCTACATCCAGTTTTCTTCCATTCAACACTAGAATGGAGTTCCACTATTGCAATTTTTCTGTCTTACAAGAATTACACAAATCTCTCTTTATCAACCCTAGATAAAGTTCAGAAACCTAAAACACTATTAGGTTCTTAGAGATCAACCCACTGAGAATCCACTCAGCACACCCCTAGAGAAACCCTTCCTCTAGATTACATGCAAGAAACCCAATTACAATAGAATTCAATTACAAACAAAAAAAAAACAGAGTACATCTTCAAAGTTAAGGAAAGATATCACCTGATGATCCAATGATTAATGATGCAAATGAATGAATGAATCAGGTTTAAGAATCTACACAAGACTCAGAAAAACACAATCCTTAAGCTTTGACAAGAACTTTCTTGCTTCAAGACACAATCAATAACCCATATGTATTTTGATGTAAGCAAGGATACCCAGAACCTAAAGAACCTCAGGAAAGTATGTAGAGTGCTTTAGTTTAGCTCAGATTTCAAAATTCTCAAGTTTTTTATCAGGCACAGAATGAGTTCTATTTATAACAAATGTTTCTAACTGCCTGTAATCGATTACAAGCGCCTAATAATCGATTATTCATTATATGTAATCGATTAATATGTTCTATAGGCTTCTGGGTTATGGCAACGAACTAATTAATCGATTATTCCGTAGCGTAATCGATTATCACAATGAGCTTTAGAAAAAACTTGAAGTTCAGAATACAGCTGAAAAGTACTGTGTAATCGATTACGGTTTTGTGGTAATCGATTATGGCAGAGAGCTTCATAAAACAGGTTTTAGCCAAATGAACTATGTAATCGATTACGGACTTTGGTAATCGATTATTTTATAATAGATAGTGAAGCAGTGGTGTATAATGTAATCGATTACAAGTATTGGTAATCGATTAAGGCAGTGAGCTTCATAAACTAGGTGATTTCTATTTGGCCTTGGTAATCGATTACAATAGCTTGGTAATCGATTAAAATGTTTTTCAATGTTGTTTTATAAGTAAGCTAAGGTCAAATAATCAATTAATCCGATATGTAATCGATTACATTGTTCTTGATAGGTTTTCCAGAAAAGCTAAGAACAAAGTAATCGATTATTATGCTTCAGTAATCGATTAAATAGTGTAAACCAGTATTTTTCCAAAAACCTTAGTTTCAATTTAAACACTGAATCAAATTAGCAAAGCCTTGTTAATTTTATGACCCTTTTTGAAATGCTAAATGTATGATATGAATGCTATGCACTTGGATCACCAGAGATGCTTTTTACAATTAATTACAAGATTTTCTTCAAGTCTTCAAGGCATGTTGGCAGCTCAAAACCAAGCTTGATCTTCTTGCCCATTCATCAAGTGATTCCTTTGTACTCAACAACATCATCCAGGGTAATACTCATATCTCCTATGGGAAGATGGAAACTGCTAGTTTCCTTGTGACATCTCTCTGCAATAGCAGACAAAAGTACCCTATCTTGTGTCTCCAATGAACATGTAATTAGAGAACTTAAGCCGGTACCAGCAACTAAACCTTCAATTTCAACTAAACCAGCAATGGACACTAGCAACTAGAGCATATTTTTTGCATCTTGTATGTTGCACACTATTTGCTAACAAGAGTGTCACACATATCAGTGTGGTATTCTTGGACGCATTTCACGACCTTAATCAATCTGGAGGGTTTTTATAGGGAGCAACTGCACTAGTACACCTGTATGATAATCTGAATTATAAGTCCAGGGGCTAAACATCTTGCAGGATATATCATTGTCTTGTAGGTAATTATATTGATTTTTATAATTGTTATTTGTTTTAAACTTTATATATACTATTAACGTTTTGTTTAACATTTTTTTTAAATATGTGTAGCCTTGGATCTACGAGCATTTCCCAACTATTGGGAATATGATTGTTAATTAAGATTACCACCAGAGCAAACCATGTGTGTGTCGCTAAAAGTGTAGGAAGGCATTACCAATGACCACCTATCGTAAGCGGTTGGATAGGTTGACGACAGATGCTATTTGTTGGATACCTTATGGTGATCACCATGGTTTCAAAGAATTTGAACTGATTTTAGTATTTTTTGGACATATCATATGGGGTCCATATATTGTTAGACACCTACCATAGAGGGTACTATGAGAATTTGGCTATGTTCAGTCCATTCTCCCACTCCATAGTTCTCCATCACTATCCACAAAAGACATTGATGATAGATGGTTGCACTTTTCACAATACCTTGCACCGATATGAGAGTTTGTTACTTTTCCTGCTCTGTGTGTTTCAGGCTATATGGAGTGGTTTTATATGATATCTCACTCACTCATGAGTCTGCGATAGGTTGGGGAGCCTCCTAGACATCCTTCAGTGGTGCATGATCCTACGGCAATTACGCGACATCCACTTGTGTTGGATGATGATACATAAGCTATGCCACATCCACCTGCAGTAGCACTTGTTGATGTTGAGATGCCTCGACATGCAGTGGTATAATATACTTACAATTCTGTTAAGCAAAATTTTTTAAAATATTCCAATTTTTATTATTGACGTTGTTGTCATTGTCTTAGGTTGTTCTCCAAAAGATAGCAACAAGTTTGCAATACATTTTAGAAACGAGGATGGTGACTGTTGGAGTTGATGCATACACTATAACAAACAAGTGTATAAGATTAGCTAAGGGTGTCATTGAGCACAAAAATGTTTATGTTTGGTCAAGACAAATGAGGGATACATAGGGGAGATATGGTTGTGGACGAGGATGATGATTTTGTATTATTTCATTGACTATGTATCTGACTATGATTAACATATGCATTTAATTTATATCTGACTATTAAAATTCGGAAACAAAAACTATCTTCATTATGCATATATGATTACTAAAGTGTTACATGCATTATTCATGACATTACAAGTGCCTAAGTTACAAACCCATAAACAATAACAAAATGTTCAATCTTCTCGTAGATCAACATCTTATGTGGTCAACCTCATGGAATTAGTATACTGGTGCAGGTGCATTCAACTAATATAAGGAGTAGGCCAGTGTTTTGCTTCATAATGACAATGTGTCGACCATAACAAAGTAATTGACAGCATAGGACAACCATCTCTCAGAAAAACCTGTTACAATGACCAGTACGCATTCAAATGTTAATAACACGTGTTATAATCCTGGAATTAAATGAAATGGTTCGTTGCTATACCTGAACAAAATGATTTCCATAGACATAACCAATACATATAATGCGGTGAACAAAACTATCTTTCGGTGGTTGACTTCTAAAAGAGAAAAACATCATGCTTTGTTGGAGAGAAAAAGAAACAAGGATGACGTTATACCTTGATGCAATGACAAAAACCATATTGGTAAAATTCATCCACTTACCCATTGTTACCTGCACGTAACAAATTTAATCAATATTAAAATAATAATATTTATCCATTAATGTGTAATAAAAAACTTATATACCATGTATAATCCATTAACAAGTAGGGACCACTTTAAATGCTCATATCTATTTATGCCACCAAACATGACTATATAGTCATCACACCATTGTCCAAGTTCCTTGAGTAAATGATTACAAACCAAAGACCATGAATCTTCACCCAAACCTAATAAAGCAGCATTTACACGATATCCACAATTATCATCAGCTTTGACATCACTAATGTTTTCAATGAAATCCTGCATGCATGGATGAAATTGATCCAACATTGGCATGTTCCTCTTCGATTTTTTTTGTTCAGATGATGATGCAAACCATTGCAGTGTGGAGCAGCTATTTTGCACCAAATGTAATGCATCCACATACTCAAAGTAAGACGAATCACACTTCGTTGATCTTTGTTGTTTGGTCATCTATTTCTTTTGACCACCTTTTGTTTCCACCTTTTCAGGAGAAGCACGCATCGAAGTTAGTTCAAGGTATGCAAGTTCCCAAAGTTTACTCTTTAAAGGCACTTTGCCTTATATATCAAGATATTCAAACTGCTTTGATATGGCTTCCATCTCTTCGGTTATGCAGACTTCACACTCAGATAAACCTTGAAAAACTTAGCCTCCGCCAAAATATATGGATTGTGTCAAGTGGTATGCTATCAACAACATATCTAGCTAGCTCACATGCACATGAAAGACCATGAATAGTTCTCATAATGCATCCACAATGAGAACTGTCAATGCCATCATAATTCACTTACTCAAACTCAGCAGCAATCTGGTTTAACGCATATCTTGATATCATGCCAATTAGTATCTTGTATAAGGTAACTTTAAAAACATGTCCAACCACATGTGTGGTTGTCTCAAAAGATTCTTTTATTTCACTGTGTTGCAAAGTGATCATGGTGTTCATGGCATCCCAAACACTACATAGGTCTCCAAGGCTATTCTGAAGTAGTCTCTTCAAGGTCCAATGTGCAGACTCAACCCTACATTTAAAAGGGTAAAGAATTATTTTCAACAATTAATATGTTCTTAAAAAAACCAATATAGATTAACAATTTTCATACTTGTTAGTTGTAGTGTTCCCTAGATGCATCACCTTATTTGTCCATGTTGTTACAAATCTTTGTCTATGGGGAATCAACCATGTGTGTTTGACATAATCAACAAACATTGGCCTGGTGAGCAAGTAATTTCAAACTTCATAAGACAGTCATCATCTCTATCTCAGTTGGACAATCCACAAGACTCCCCCATGCTTCCATCACATAGTCTCATGCATTTTTTTTTTTTACATTTTGCCTTAACATTCTTATCAATGTGAAATCGACACAACAAGTTAGTTTACTCAGGGAATACAGTTTTTTCTGCATTCATCAATGTTGAATCTCTATTAGTAACAATGACTTCAGGGAGTGCATCACTTCTCATAAAAATACCTCTAAACCGTTCAAGATCCCAGACAACATTGTTTATACATTCGCCCTCCAATTAGGCAATTGCAGCTAAAAATGTCATCTTGGTAGGTGTGACACCAACAATGTCAAGTAAAGGGAGTTTGTATATGTTTTTTTGTATGTACTATCTATGAGGAATACCAAATGCCTTGCATTGCTTAATTTTATTGTATACAGATGTGTACAAAAAATATCATGTACAACATCTTCATCCTTCAATCTATGTCAATGAATATACATATCGCATTTAAGTAGCTTCATTAATTGTTACATTTTAGTTTACTACCTCTTATAGAAGAACGATATGCATATCTTGCATTGTCGACTTGCTTCATTGTTGTACAATTGTTGGCATTGTGGTCCTTAAAAGTCAGAAGAATATTCTTTGGTTTGACCATCGACTTTGTCATATCACCCAGAATAATCCTTTCATCCTTAGTTAGTCAACCAACATATGGATGTCCAGTCAATGACTTAGTCAATGCATGATTATGAGTCTTACATATCAAGTTGATCATCCACCTTTCACCTACTGGGACTGGTTTGCTCGTTGCTTAAAAGGACAACCACATTTTCTAGTGCTAGTCACCGTCTATACTAAATCTTTCTTGTATGTTCTTTACTTTCTACTCCTTTCACAACCAATTAAAACAAATGAGGTTCATCCTCTCTTTCCAGTTGATGTGTCAAACCTCATTATCACAATCACAAAACCAATATCATAAGCAACAGTACGAGTCCATTACAATACGTCCTCATAGGTAGGAAACACCTACAAAAAGGACAATACATGTTTAGTCTTGTTAGGACAATCATTTACTTACTTTAACCAAATAGAAAATCAAATCAATACCTGAGAAGTATTGAAGGTATTAGAACAATCAATATTTTCAACCACAGCATGTTCATCTCCCCTATCTTCATTAATATTAATTTTTTCATACATAATTCTCACATATATCCAGTCATCTTCATCTATCTTAACAAAAACATTAAAAAGAAAAAAAAATTCAATGACAAACTAATGAAAACTAATGAAATTTGATATGTATAGCCTATACAGATTGACATATAATACTTGATACTTGTATATACATATAATAATAATTAATCTCTTAATAAAATATATCCATTGTTATTACTTTTAATTAATTCTAATTATTTTAAAATATATTACTGCAAAATTTATGTACATATATCAATAAATCTATTTTTTAATATATAGTATGGAAAAATTTTATTATTTTTTTGGTACATGAAATCTTTTCGTTTATGCATAGAATTTGGTTCTTTTTTGTTACTAGAAAAAATCCATAAAAAAAAACTATTCAAATGTATACTAATATAGTAATATATTACATTGAAATTGATAAGCATATATATATATATATATATATATATATATATATATATATATATATAAAATCATTTATATCTAAATTTCCATATTTCATTATTATTTAAAATATATTATAAATAACTATTTTAATACTTTTATATCTAATGTACTAATATTTATACAAATATATTAATAAATAAAAATTTTCTTATACAATATGACCTATTTTTGTTATTTAACCAAATTTTTAAATAAATACATTATAATTTTTTTATAATTGTTCATAGGGATTGACAATCTGTATAGGTCAAACAAATTGCAAATCCGTATGGCCTTACAGATTGGTGTTATACAGACGTAAAATATTTACATCCATCGTTGCCACCATAACACCCACCACCACCACCATGACAAAGTCAATGACATCAGTTGCAAACCACCGCGACCACGCAAGTAACAAACCACCACAATCCAATGGAAGAAGAAGGTCAACGAAGAAGAAGAAATGGAGGAGGTGACAAAAACGGAAGGAAGAAGAAGAAGCAGAAGGGCAACGTTGGAATTACTCAAAACTTGAATGGTGTATTTGAGATTTAGTTGGTGCAGGAAGAAAAACTCAAAAGTAGTTGGGTCAAATTAGAAACGATTCTAAGTTCCGAGCCTGACCCAATCCCAATCACATTTGAGATGGGCTAAATCGAACCATCAAGTTTATTTTTTGAAGCAGTAGAAAAAAATGAAAAATACAAAAAATAGGAAAGAAACAAGAAATTGTCAAAAAAATATAAAAATATTATTCTATCTTTAAAATCAAAAGTATTCAACCCGCATAGTGTTATAAAATCTGTTGCATTCGCATGAGTGAGAATGATCTATTTAGCATAATAACTCGTGTTTGATTCCTACCGTGTACAAAATTCTCTTGGGTCAATGACAATCATGCACCAAATGTGAAATTATTCTTTGACTCAATAAGTTGGGAGACACTCATGATCTCTGACTTAAAATAAAATCAAAAGTATTCTATAGGATCAAGTTTTATCGAATATGAGATTGATAAACATGATATCAGATCTCAACTTAATCAAATTTTACAAATCTAACTCAATCAAACCTATAACCCAACTCAATCCACTCTATTTTTTGTTTAATCTTAAATCAAATCAGGCTGGTTGAGCCAAATATACCCTGATCATCTCCCTGTTTCCATTAAGCAATTAAAATCTTGACTAAAAAACTTTTTCTACTTATTCTTGCAAGGTGTCAACAATATTATCATTATTATTAGAAAACGTATAAATTGTTTTATTATTTTTAATAAATTAGTCGGTTCTAGAAAACTAAATGCACTATTTGGATTGGAAGTGAAAAATATAGTGAAATGAATAAAAATTAAGACAAAATACAAATGAAAGAGAAAGGGTTGGAAAAAATTGTATTTGGATAGACAAAAATAATTTCCCTCTGAATTCATCCTACTTTGAAGAGGAAGTATTTTCTAGTAAATTTCACATAAATAACTTCTTTTCCACTTTTTCTCTCAAACAATAAAAATTAGTATTTCCATCTTATTTTTCTTTCTCGTTATTTTAACCCAAACAAACACAAGGTAAGAACGTAGCCAGTAATCATTGACCATGTAATGTCCTTGGCATATAGTCTTTTTTTGGGGGGAAATGTAAAATTATATATACCCAAATAATATACACAATAGACGGGGCATACCCCATAGCCAAAAAATCAAAAGAACATATGCAAGAGGTGCAGTTGCCTATAACAAGTGCACCAAGAGCATGTGCCTAGTAAAGATGCAATAAATGCGTCTATAAACAAGAAATTTAATCTTGTCAATTACATCTTTTACAAAAAGAGGTGAATTCTCAAAAAGGCATTGATTACTAGCCATCTAAATACAATAGACAGAAGTGGCTAAAGCTAAGCAGCGAACTTTTCTCAAAAGGCTAGAGATTGTCCAACCATGAATAAGGTTGTTAATAGAACCTTGCAGTGAGATAGTCTACCTATGGAAAGGAAGCCAGTCATGGATGGTGCCCCAAATTCTAAGAGAGATGCTGCAAGAGAAAAATAAATTACCAATGGTTTCTGCTTCCCTATGGCAAAGAGGGCAAATGGAACCTTTGTTTAGGAATTCAGCTTTATCAAGGGTGAGGAGTTTCCTCTTGGTAGCCAACCAAAGAATGAAAGAAACTTTTGGAGGAATAGCTGAATTCCAGACTATAGGGAACCAGTGCACAAGTGGCCTCTTGGATCACAAGTATTCCAGGAACTAAGCAACTGAATTGCATTGTCCTTATGTCCCTCTCTAGTGATGATTAAATCACAAATTAAAGCAGTCTTTTTCAAGAGGATAGAATCAGAACCCCTGTTGTGGAAATCCCAAATTGTGCCCCCTTTAAAATAAAAGTGATGTACCCATCAGACCCATAGAGAATCCTTCTTAGAATGAAGGTCCCAGAGAACACGAGAAAGAAGCGCCTGGTTCCAAGATTGAAGACAGAACAGGCCTAGACCCCCCTCTTTCTTAGGGAAACACACATCTTTCCAAGAAACTAACGGCTTCTTTTTTCCAACTCAGATTTACCTCATAAGAAATTTCTGCATAGGGCATTGATACGGTCAAGAACTGAGCTTGGCAATGGGAAAATACCCATCCAGAAATTGATTGTGCCTTGGATGATTGCACGGATAAGCTCCAGTTTCAAGCATAAAACAAAGTCTTCCTATTCCAACCCTGAACAAGCCCAGAGATTTGGGATAGAAGAGGAGCATAATGGCAAACAGTCAACCTTAATGATAGTAGAGGAACACCCAAGTAGCGGAAAGGGAATGACCCAACGCTAAAACCAGTAAGGTTGATCAAATGAGTTAGAGCATTGTTGTCAATACCTGCTGAATAAATTGTTGATTTTCCGTTACTAATGGCTAGACCAGAAACAACACAAAAACTCTTTAGCTTCTCAAAAATGGTTGAAACAGATAGTAAATCACCTCTGGAAAACAACATGATGTCATCAACAAAAGCTAGATGAGTCAGATTAACGGGAGAACATGATGGATGAAAAATAAAGGAATTGTTATCCTTCAAGCTCTCGAGATCCCGAGAGAAGTGTTCCAAACGAGCACGAAAAGGTAAGGGGAGAAGGGATCCCTTTGTCTCAAGCCACGCTGCCCTTTAAAATGCCCATGGATTGAGCCATTCACAACCACACTAAATGAGGTGGAAGTGACACGCTCCATAATCTAGGCGCAAAACTAAGAGGGAAAACTCATTGCCTTAAGAATTCACTCAAGAAATTTCCAGTAAACATAATCATAAGCTTTGTGAAGATCAACCTTGAGCAAGCATCTAGGCGACGTTCTCTTTCGAGAATATTTTGAAGCAGCTCTTGGACTAGAAAAACATTATCAATCATGTTTATGTTCTTTAAGAAGGCAGATTGGGAGTCGCCGACAATCTTTTCCAGGACTGGCGCAATTCGATTAGCCAAAAGCTTGGAGATGATTTTATATAGAATGTTGCAGTAAGCAATCAATCTAAAATGATTCACTTGGGAGGCATTATCAGATTTGGGGATAAGGGCAAGTAGAGCATGGTTAACTTGCCTAAGAAGCTTACCAGATGAAAAGAATTCATTGACAGCTTCAAAAATGTCATCCCCAATGATATTCCAAGTCTTTTTGAAAAAGATAGCACTGAAACCATCTGGGCCTAGAGATTTATTATTGTCCATTCCAAAAATAATGTTCCAGACATCTTGCTTAGAGATAGGACTCAGAAGAGACTCAAAGCAGCCAAGATCCACCTTTGGACCAGAATCACAGATAGCTTGAGAAGCATCAATAGTCTGCCCAGTAGAACCAAGGAGATTTCTGAAATGATCAACAAATTCGCTGGCTATTTCCATCAGGGAAGTAGAAATCTGGCCAGTAGATTTCTGGATAGTAGCAATAAATCTCTTGTTTCTATTTCGCTTGATCAAAGCATGAAAGAACTTGGAACACTTATCAGCTTGCACAAGATAATTATTCTTCACAAGTTGGGCCAATGTTCTGTTCTCAACTTTTTGAAGTTGAAAAGCTAAGTTTCTATTAAGATTCACCTAAGTCAAAAGATTAGCATCATCGAGATTATGTTGCAGAAGGAGTTGATTATTATAATCATCCTCAGCTTGAGCCACACGATTTGAGATGTTGCTAAATTCCTGTTTATAAAGGGACTTTAAGGGGCCTTTAAGAGCCTTCAGCTTTTTACACACAATGAACATTTTTCGACCAAGAAAATTACAAGTCCAGTGCTCTGTAACAATTGCACAGAAAGAAGCATGATCAACAATAGAGTTGCTAAATTTAAAGGGGACATTACCATTAGGGCAAACTTGATCTGTAACCACAGATATGGCAGCATGATCAGAAATGAATTCAATATTGGTTGTCTCTGCAAATGAGAAAGGGAAAACATCCAACCATTGCTGATTGAAAAGTGATCGGTCCAACTTGCTCCAAACCTTTCCATTCATCCAAGAGAAAGAAACCCTGTAGCTATTTAGACCCTCAAGGGCAAGCTCATTGCAACAGTTGGAGAAGTCTTGAAGCTCATAGGTTGTGATAGGAGACCCATTGATACGATCTTGGGGAGACAGAACACTATTGAAATCCCCCATCAGAAGCCAGGGAACGTCCAGAGAAGCACCAAAGGAGCTGAGAGACTCCCAAAGAAGACGTCTGGTAGTTACAGAATGTAATCCATAAACAAACAAAACATAGAATTGTTTACTAGTAATCTTACATTGGATAGAACAATGTATAACTTGAGCATTTGATTCTAACACAATGAGATTAACACGGTCAGTTTTCCACATAACCAAAATACGACCCGCATTATGGGAAGAAAAATTATGAAAAAAATTCCAGTCGATAAACTTTCTCTGCATTATATCAAAAACAAATATATCATCAAGTTTAGTCTCCAATATGGCAATGACATCCACCCTCTTACTGTTAAGGAAGTGTTTCATCCCATGGTGCATCAGAGGCAAATGGAAGCCTTTGATATTCCAAGAAGAAATAATCATTGTGCTAGATGGGAAGAGACCTTCCCGGCATGCTTCTTGTGATTATTTGTGGTCCCCTTCTCCGGTTTAGTTTGAACCTCCTTGGTGATATCTTCATTACTCGGCACTGGTTGTTTCGAGGACACTTTCTTGCGAACTTTGGATTTTGGAAGCACAAACCCATTTTCATCAGTTGTGTTCTACAAGGAAGTGGTTTCTGTTTCATGTGAAACAACACCTGTTTGCTGAAATCATTGTGGGGGGTAGAGCTACTTTCAGCAGCCACTTGTTGCTTCACTGGAGGATTAGAAATTGTGGTTGGGAAAACCATTGTAGAGGATTGACTAGACTCTTTTATCACCAAAGGTTGGTTTTTCTGACTGGCTTGTTTTTCTCCACCCAAGGCTTTGCAATTTTTCACAGAATGCTCAATCATTTTGCAGATGTTACAAAAAATAGGGACATTTTCATATTCAATCTTCTTTATAAAAGAACTACCATTAAGAAGTTTAAAGTGAACTTCCTTAATGAGTTCTTTAGAGGCATCAACCTCATCAACATACCCAGCCAACCACTTTCATGTACAGAGTATGTAAACTTGACTCCCCATTTTGGGCAAGTTTCAAGAAGAGCCTTGTTACTTGGAAATCTTCCAGCAACATACCCTATCAAACTGAAACCCCAAATCTCTGCAAGGGGTTTAACATGTAGCATGTCCAGTTGGATTACGTCTTCAGAACTTGCTAGAGAGTAATGTAAAGTAAGGCCTTGAGCAGGTTTTCTGTTATCCTTGAACAGATTCACCCAAGGAGTAGTAGGCTTATCCTTATGTTGCTGTGAGACAACAGCTTCACATGAAGTGGAATCTTCATCCTCTGAATCAGTGTCTTCTTCTCCAAGAGTATAAGATTCAATAGGCAAAAATGAAGAAGGTTAGTCAGGTATTGACAAAACATAGAACACCTGGTGTACAGATGCTTTTTGTGATGGCTAGTCTGGTTTAGACAAATCATCGAACACCTGGTGAGCGAGTGCTTTCTAAGAAATAGAAAATAAAGATGAAGGGGGAACTTCCTGATTTCCATTTAAACAAGCAGAATCAACAAAGGTAGAACTAAGAGTTCCATCTAAACCATATGGCATACCCACTAAGGCTGACTTAGCTCCTGTGCTCGATTTTTTGCCTTTGGATTTTCCCATCAGCTAACTAGCAAGTCACACTGGTTATCATAGGGAGAAAATGATACAACAAAGCCAGAAACTCAGGAAGGAGGTGACCTAACCGAGGAGATACTGGTATATTTGTTGATGTAGTGCATCTTGGACCAAGGAAAAACTAACAAGCAGGAAGAAGATGAACTGCCCACTTTGACAAGGGCAACTAGGTTTCACCCCAAAAAAAGAACTCATCACGTTGTTGACAAGTTTTTCAATAAAAAAAAAGGGAGCATACCAAACAGCCAAGAAAAGAGCAAAATCTCACCTAAGAAAAGCAAACAAAACGACATGACTGAACCTCCCATGGTGGCAAAGGCCACTCTGTATCACCCAAGGAGGGAGGTTTCACCTCATGGTCGGAGTGCTTTTTAGGAGAGAGAAGAGAGTGTTTTTGGACTTTCTTTGAGTGAGAGCTCTTTCTTCCCTTGGCATTTAGTCTTGATTGTACAAGGTTGTGTATAAAGTAAAATATATTAGAAAATTACAATAGTTTTGGTCAATTGAAATAATACAATCTTAGATGCATCAAACGCACCCATATAAAATACCAAGTCACAAACAAAACTTGTATTGGTCCATTTCCAATATATAGAGAGACTACCATCAACATGCATAGTTTCCTATTCTATACATGGGAGATTGAATTTACATTTTTTGTCTGATTACATCAAAAGAGATGAGCAAAATTATACATGTAGATTGTGTGCTATACATGTCAAATCCAAGAGTTGGCCTAATATTACAATTTACAATCTTTGTTGTTTATCTGGAACTGTTAAATTAAGCCAATTATCATGCCATCTCAGGCACTTCTACATGTGACTATAGCAGAGGGGAGAGTTTACATGACCACATCACAGGCATGGATGTATGGTTAAGGCCAAAGAACTTAGAAGAAGAAGGCTTTTTGAATTCTTGGAATTATGCAGCAAAAAATTGCCAAGCTTTAACATAAAGGCAATCCAAACACCATTGCCTGAAGGGGGGGCACTTTGTGATAACATCATCATCACAAGTTGGACATCCTTCACAGTGAAGGACAAAGAGTCGACTCCTGATCCTGAGCTTACACTGTTGAACACAGCCCTTTTCCTCCTCGAAGAACATCAATCCAGGCCCCTCCTGTGATAAAATCAGATAGCTTGTCATTGCAGGTACAAAGAATGCATCAAATTTTCATCCATTTTTTTCAGAAAACTTTTTCTTTTGCAACTATATGACTGTTTCTTTTTATAAAACATGATTAAAAGTTGTACATTCAGAAGCTTCTGGTTGAGCTCAAAGGATCATAATCGTAGACATCACCAGCTTTGACAAATCGGCCTTTCACACGCCTTCTGACATCAGCCCTTGCCTTGCGAGAGGCATACCTAACTTTTTTGTCAAACCTAGTAAGATAACAATAATGGATGTTCAGTCAACTTAGAGCAAACAAGCTTTGGAATTTTGAAATAAAACAAATCCCGCAAGTTAGGGACGAGTTATCTAGCTTTGTAGGAAAGAATAAAAATAGCAACCCAATCATAACAAGTGGAAATCAGAACAAAGATGATAATCAATTATGGTCATCAATACTTCCAACAATTGCCAATATTTAACCAAAACCAAACCCCTCTATTATGAAAAACAAAACAAAACTGAGGCATCAAGAGTGATTTAATTAAAAAAGTATCATCACAGTCACTTACATCCGTGTCTTCTTCTTTTCCTTGTACCGCATGACAGCATTACTACGGTTGGCAGATTGTAGGGAATTCTCCGGACAAGGAGCAAACCAAGGAGGAGGTTCTCCCATGAGAAGCATTGAAGAAGCCCCACAATCTTGATAGTCTCTAGCACTACTCTCTCCGGCAACGCCAGAAAAAGAAAGGTTAGATTGAGTTTGCCTTCCCGTAAAACAAAGAATTGGTTCAGTTTTAGTACTCAAAAGGGAATCTGCAGATGCTGCATTGCTGCAAGCTGGTTGCATTGCATTGACCTGTCCAACCGATGACCCCTGGACATAAAGTTAGATCTGAAAATAAGTATGCCATGAAAGAAATGTTAACCAACACAACCCCCCACAAAAGAAATTAAAATGCTATGTCCAGTGCAACTAACACATTGTAAGCATGCATCACACTGTACAGTGAACATCTCATTCTTAACACTTGAATGTATGCACCATATATAGATGAACAAAATATATATTCACTTCAAATAAAAATTATAGTTAAGGAATGAAAATAAACTGATATTTTGTGTAATTTCTTTAACATTATATAAATTCCAGGCAATCAGTATTTAACATCAGCACTTGGTACTATAGGAATAGGATCATCTACCATAATGAAGAGTTTAATGGTCAGAAGCTGATGGAGGACACTATATTTTTTTGTTGGTCGTGGCTCAAAAATCTGGAGCTAGGTTTTGACACCCCTTTTCACTACTGGTCTAGCAATATGAGGGACAGTTTTGCTGTTCAGGGGAGGGTTTAATTTGTACTATTCTGTATTTTGGGGAGGTTTGGACCTAGCAGAAAATCAGAACTCTGGTGTCTTTTCACCTATGCATTAAGCCACTTTTGTTCTGTTTGCTCTTGCTAGGATGTATTCTCTGCAGTACTACTGGTACTGCTGCTACTAAATACATTATTAATATATTTATTTTTGCCGATCAAAAAAAAAAAAAAAACATCAGCACTTTGATTGTTTTTGTCAAGGACCAACCCTCCTAAAAGCTAATCCATCAGGTGGAGGCTCAAGAATGGTTCTTAGATCCAACCTGTCCCAAACCTAGGAGCCCTTTGGGCTTGAAGCATTTTTTTTTTGAAGGGGGGCAACATTATCTGAACTCTTGAGTCTTGACCACTTGGTCATAAAGGCTTTGATGCCATGACAGGGACCAACTCTCCTGAAAGCCTAACCTAATACTAGAGACTGATTCTAACAGTTTGCTGTTGCATTATCAGTTTGTTCAATTTCCAGAAGAGTTATTTAGAATATTGTGTGTGTTGAAAGATAATTGTTAAGAAAAATTTTGTATGCAGGCATTCAGTTGCATACTTGCTTTATTCAGCTTGCACACTAGAGAAGAATCAGACTGTTGAAAGCCAGGAGGTTGAGACATGTAAACAGTCTCATTAAGCAAGCCATTCAGAAATGCATTATTCACATCTAATTGAGCAAGATCTCACTGATTTGTAATGGCTAAAGTAAGAATTAGTCTGATAGTAACTGGTTTTACAACTGGAGAAAATGTTTTAGAAAAGTCAAAACCTTGTCACCTGATTGAAACCCTTGGCAACCAGCCGAGCCTGTACTTATTGATTAAGCCATCTGCATTTTCCTTTACTCTAAACACCCATTTACAACCAATGCCTTCCTGTCAGAAGGAAGAGAGACTAGATCCTAAGTATGATTCTTCATCAAAGCCTCATATTCAAGTTTCATAGCTGACAGCCAGTTTGGATCAGTCAAGGCCTCTTTCACACTCTTTGGTTCACAAGTGAGTCAAAAGAAGAGAGGGATTAATTCAAGGTAAATGAATACCTGACTTAGACCTAGTCTGCATAGGCCGAGTATTAGGTGGTCTAGAAGAGGGAACAACAACACTGTCAGCTACTGATTGTGAAGTCTGAGAAATCTCAGCAGAAGCTGACTGGGTAGACTGAGATACATCAGGATCTGACTGAACAGTGGGTTCAGCAGAGACATCAGTGTGATTAATAGGACGATTGTTTGGAGAGTACTGAGATGAAGAATTAGAAGAAGTAGGAGGATTAGGTGGTTGGATATTTATGACAGATATGGAAGGGAAATTAAAAGGAGTGAAGGTGTAGAAGAAAAGACTCAAACAAAGCTGAATATGGATATTTAGACTCATTAAATAGAACATCTTTAGACACAAATAATCTGTCACTAGGAGAAAGACACTTGTAACCTTTATTTGAGGTAGAATAGGCTAAAAGACATTCATGAGACCTGAAGTCCAATTTATGAGTGTTATAGGATCTAAGCAATGGAAAACAAGAACAGCCAAAAGTTTTTAAAAACTTGTAATCAAGAAATTGCTTGAATAGAACATGATAGGGTACAGAGAAATTAAGAGAGGCTTTGGGTAATCTGTTTATGAGGTAAACAGCAGTAAGAAAGGCAAAGTCCCAAAACTTTAAAGGTAAGGAAGCATGATGGAGTAAGACCGAGTTCAACCACATGTCTGTTTTCTTTCAACCACCCCATTTTGATGATGGGTGTGGGGACAAATGATTCTGTGATTAATGCAACAATCAGCCATGTTTGCAAACTTTTGATTTTGGTGTTAAATTGTAACTCAGCCATGGCTTTAAATCTTTTGATTACTGCAAGTTTCGGTTTTAAGAAGAAAGATCCAAGTAAACTTAGAAAAGGCATCAACAAAAGTAATATAGTATAGGTAACCATTGGTGGAAGGAACATGAGAAGGACCCCAAAGATCACTATATACTAATTCCAAAGGAAAGGAATAAACAGAATTAGAAAGGGAAGAGGGAAGTCTGAGATTTTCCAACAGCACAAGCTGAACAAAATTCAAGCAAATTTTTATTAATGGTGGGAATATTACAATGTTTGAGAACACTGGGATGTACAGAATCTAGTATACTTGTACTGTTTTATATATATAATACATACATACTTTTGCTGACCCAAAAAAAAAACACAATGTTTGAGGACAAGCTGTAAAACATGACTATTTGGATGACCAAGTCTGTCATGCCAAACACTCTTGGACCCTATTACATGGAGTTACAAGGGAATTGTCAATCTTATTACAAGTATCTAAAGAGTAATTGACTTTAGAAGTGGCAGAATTAACAGAGTTGACAGCAGTAGACAAGCAGTACGAAGCAACACCAGCTAAAGATGAATGAAACTGGATGTTGGGAAAAGTGTATGGACCATCAGGACCAACAGTAGCTTAAAGTAACACTTCATTGGTAACTTGAGATTTGACAGCACAGTGATTAGCATGAAATTCAAAGAACACTGAATTATCTTTTTGCAAATTTACTGACAGATATAAGGTTCTTTGTTATGGTGGGAACATGCAGGAGATGATTGAGAGATAAAGAGACAGAAGAATTATAAGGTGATGTAAAAATAGAAGACCCATAAACCTGTGCCTTAAGGTTTTGGGTTAAGGTGTGGTGTCAGGTTCACTTATATGGTTGTTCATAGCCTATTGGTGTAAATCTCCCCAGTTTACCCCCCTCAGACGCACAATAATTGGTATCAGAGATGATGGTTTGACTTGGTGACAGCCTCAAACGAGTAAAGATGGCGGTAGTGGATCCATTGACATGGAGATCCTTTGTATCGAAAGTCTTCCTGGCATGAGTTCATGCATGAAGGCTAGGCAATGGGTCCCGCAAATGTTGCAACAATGCAAGGTACTAGAGCATGTTGGTGGCAATGGCTAGACGAGCCGCAACAACCACAGTTAAGCTCTAAGGGCCACCATTGGATACCCGTGGATTGAAAATGGCTTCCGCTCGAGGGAGAGGCTACCATGTGGAAGAGACTCACACTTGAGGGGGAGATTGTTAGAATACAAGTGTGAGGTGAAGTCTCACATCATGTAAGAATGAAAAAGTTGAACACCATATAAGTGAGAAAACCCATAAACCTGAGCCTTAAGGTTTTGGGTTAAGGTGTGGTGTCAAGTTCACTTATGTGGTTGCTCATAGCCTATTGGTGTAAATCTCCCCAGTTTACCCCCTCAGACGCACAACACAGAAGAGTGAATTTCCAGACCTAGGCCGTTTCCTATGAAAATCTGTTCTGGTCATTCAAAGGGCTCTAGCTGTTGAATGTTCTGTGACTCACCAGTGACATGACACGAGGCACCAGAATCATGAATCCAGTTTGTAGAGTTGGACTGAGGCTGTGCATTGGTCAGCATAGCATTGGCACTAGAGTTTGCCTGATTGCTGGTATTTCCAGATTTGTAAGTATTGTTAGTGTAAACATTAGAGGGATGAGGATCACTAGAAGTCTGACCAAAATTTCCATTATGCTGAGTGTAATTACTGAGATGAGGTGTGTGAGGAATAATCAGCACTCATAGGATCATGTAGAGATAGGGCAGAATTTGGTTGATAATATTGATCATAGTAATAGTGACAAACAGCTGCAGTATTGGATGTTAGTTAACGGCCACTACTGCCGCCACCACCACGACCTTTGCTGCTGCCACCCCTATTATAGCCACCGCGCGCAGAACCACCGCGAAAACCAGAAAAACTTTCAGGATGAGATTGAGAACTTGATTTGTTTGGCACAGTGTAATTTTTAGAATGTGAATCCGCTCTGTGTTGCGCATGAGTGAATTAATCAAAGGTGAGGCTGACTGATTATTAAAATTATTCAGATGAGACTCATGAGCTAGAAAAAGCGCTTCAACTTGCGTGATTGGAACGGTTTCAAACTTACTCTCAATTACCGGGTGATTATCTGGAGTAAGACCTTCAAGAATTGAATCCACGTGCTCTTGAATCATTATAGGGCTTCCTACTGAAGCAAGAGCATCAGCGAGTGCTTTGATTTGAGACAGAAACTCTCGCACGACTTGCTTCCAAGTTTCGTTGCTCGAAGTTGAGTGCGCAATTGACGCGCCGTGGCGATGGTCTGCTTGTGGAAGTAATCATGAATGTGCTAGGAATGATTTCAACTGATTACACAAGAAAGATCGGTGTAGAAAGAGTGAATTGAAACCAGGTTAATAAAACCTTATCTTGTTCCCATGCTTTGTAAGCTTGATTTTCACATCCAACTTCACGATCTTCATCAGAGAGAAATCGAAGCGGAATATGAGGATTAGCAACGAATTGTAGAAGTTTGTGTGATTTGATAACAGGCTCAACTTGTTGATGCCATAGAAGAAAGCTTGAATCATCAAGTTTATGAGATATGGAATTGGAAAAAGAAGATGTGGAAAGGAGCACGGTTGCAACAATTGAAGATCTCACCAAGCTCTAGATACCATATTAGAAAACTAATAGATCATATAAGAACTCTGTTCAGATCATAGAAAAAGGAGAAAAGAAGGAAGATAAAAGGAATGAGAAAATATTATTGAGGTAATTGAATCCTGAGTTACAACACTCTATTTATAGAGTTGTGAAGTTAGTTGCAATACAGTTAGTTAGTTAGTTATGACAGATGTCAATAACTAACTTTACAAACTGACAGTGTGCTAACTACTAACTTGAGAGATTGTAGTAGAGTTTTAAAGAACATAAAAACAAAAATAGAATCAAACACACTCATAAATTCTTGATCAAATAATCAAATAATAGTGCAGAGCTAGTTAAAATCACAATGGAGCACACTTATAATGCAACTTGCCTAAAAATCCCAGTTGAGACTGAAGCTGAGCATAGGCCCTATTTCTAAATATCAATGATAATAGTTAAAATATTCAGAAAAACCAGATTATCAAGGAGAAAACAAAAGCACATTTGTGAATACACAAGAACATCATCTATGAAGTATACAGAACATAACATGTGATGCTCCAATAGTAAAATAAGCCATGACTATCACAGACAAAAGATGGCTAGAGTTTAGCACCTCAGCAGCAATAGCTTCCTGACAATTGGAATCTCCAGCAGACATGCCTTTTGTCCCAAACAAGCTATCAATTCCACCATTTTCAAATAGCTCTTCAGAATGACTGAGGGCCATACCAAAAAGTTCTTCATAGTTCTCAAGATCTAGATCCACTTCATCCATGTTGAAATCATCATACAGATTATCATCTTCACATAAGGCAGGGCATTTTGTAGCAGGACAGTATAACTGAAGATTGAAAATGAGATATTAGCAATTAGCAATGTAAATAATATGATGAAATTATGAGAATTTTAATGTAGAACATTAAAATTTTGTTAAATCATTTCGGTAAACAAGACAAACATCAGAAAATTCACATAAATATGCCCGCTTCTGTTTTCAGCTCAAACTACCAATAAATAACAAAAACTATTATTTTTGCAAAACCAAAACATACCTTAAACCAAGAAACAATAAAGTAACCAAAGCAAGTAGCTTTAAATCCAGCACATAGAAAATGAAACAACCACAGAACTTGAGAATTGAACCAAAAGAATTATGATTCAGTGAATAATTTTGCCATTACTCTGAGGTTCTATATGGGAACAAAGTTTTAAAGCCATCAAACAAATTGAGGCAAAGCACTCATCCCTAGCAAACTTATAATTTCATTCCCTATGCAGTTGTTGGAAAGTCCATTACACCTAGTGTTGGTGATATGATTCATGATGACAATGATTATGACATCCAACTATACCTTTGGCAGACATTCATTGGCAGGTCCAGCTGGCTGGTCCAGAATACGAGGTTCGGAGGTTGATTCAGGCATCAAAGATGTACAACCCAAAGAAATGTCCAAAGCAGGTAGATCGGTAACTTCATCTGAACCAGACACATTCTGGTCTTCTGTAGGAACCCCTTCTGTAGGAACCCCAACACACTTGTTCTCATTAATACTCATTAAGCCTAGTTCTTGCTCACATGTAGATTCACTTATGGCAGCGATATCTAACACAAATGACCATATTGAAGACAGTTCCGCCGCTGAAGGGCAGCCAGAGTAGCAATTAATTGCTTGTCTCTTATGTGTTGAAGAAGATGTAGAGGTGCCATGACCCAACCAGTCGCAATTCTGACAAAGTGAAATCTTCTCTTCAACACACCTTAAAAAGGCAGGTTGTGAATTGCATCTCTCACATAAAAGGGTGCGTGAATGACGCTTAGAAAGGGCGTTCGCAGAATGAACATTCCGATCACAAGACAAACATAAGCTTGCAGCGTCAGAGCGGCAGTACACCATGGATCTCTGGTCTCCACAGAAATCGCATATATAACCCATCTTTAGACTCACTTTTCTCTTGCCCCTTAGTGTAAATTAATGAATCTCCACCTAGAAACAGTCTTTACAAACTACGATATGCCGTGAAAAATAGAGAAGTTCCCCCTTCCTATCTGAATATGCAGAAGCCGAATTCTGCCATATAACATAGAAGCCATCAGACAATATGACAAAGAAAACAGGATTTTAATACCGTAAATTCAGCAGCTACCGAGAAACAAAAAAAATTAACATTTTAATGAGAACAGATACATAGTGATATAAAGAGATTAAGAGGGGAGAAAAACTAATTAAAATGGCAAGAAATTTATGGGACCAATATTATGAAAACTTGCAGACAACACCAACAAATTAAGAAAAAGTTCAAAGCAATGAAAGGATGTATGTATGCCTCCATATCTGATGTATATTTAGGATTTGAAGAGATAGAAAAGGGAAAATAAATTCTACAAAAAAAAAAAAAGAAAAAAAAGTTATCAAATTCGAAAAAATATTTCCACATCAGCACGAAATTATACAATAGCAAGTGATTCTTTTAAAATAAGAATAAAAATTATAATTGAGACAACATCACCTAATAATAATTACAAGAAGAAATACCAGAGGAACTTCAGAGTTGAAACTGAAAATTAGTACATAATCCATATACTGAAAGAAATTTGCATAGAGAAATTACCATTTCATTTAATCATTGAACACGGGCATTTCCATCATCAACAAAACACAACAACACCCAAATTCAAAGAACAAAAAGTTATGGCTTAATAGCCAAAAATTCAGAAACACCACTAAACCAACACAGAATCATATACCCACATAGACAAAAACCAAAAGAGACAGAGAGAGAGAGATAGACAGCAAATAAGACATCTAAAAAATCTAATTCAATCCCAACATACCAGAATAATTACTAGTTTCTTAAAATTCTCAACTTTTCTTTGCCTTAATCCCCCAGAAAAAGTCTCATGCCCAGAAAAACATAAGCTTTAAAAAGTAAATACAAAAATTAACCAAAAAAATACAGAAAACAAAACCATGGATTTTCACAAAGAGATGGGAAAGTACGAGGCAAGAAAATTACCTCACGGCAAGGAAGACAAAGAGAACAAGATCAGTAAGCAAAAGGGCTTTGCTTTTTCAGAAGAAGAAGAAGAAAAATATTTATTTATTTTTATGCAAAACTTTTAAGCAAAGCAAAACAAGGAAAGAGCCCTAGAAGTAGAAATAGTAGAAGCAGCTGAACTCTTTCAAGAGAACAACAGAGATCACCCTGATTTCTCTTTACTCTCTCTTTTTCTTCTGTTTTCTCTCTCCTCTCTTGTGCTCTCTGCTAATAAGACTGTTGTGTTGTGTTGTGTTGAGAAGGTTGAGATAGAAGAGAAGATAGATAAATGTAGATCAGATATGGAAAGAAAAGAAAAGAAAGAATAATGCAAATGGGGTGTGTGTGTGTTTTTGTGTAGGTAATGTGACATAAGCAAAGGTGATAAAAAGTGCAAACAAAAGGGGAAAAATATAATGCAAGTGGGGTCATGTCCTTTTCATAGTGAAAGGAAAAGGTTGGGCTTTCCCTTTTTCTTCTCCTTCCCATGAGAAAAATATTATCAAATGTTTCTATTGCGTGCACTTTCTCAATCTATCTGTGTTCCTGTGATTGTACAATGATATTGTTTGCAATTTTTTAATATACTAATAATTAATTAATAAATGGTCATTGGAAGGTTGAAATTTGGCTAAAAAGTGCATCACATGAGGGGTGAGGTGGACAAATGGTGTTATGGTAGCATGTGTTTTGCTTCTTACTTGTTACCTTTTTCACTATCTCTTTTTTATTTTTTTTATTTTTATTTTTATTTTCTCAGAGTTCGGCGGCGAGGAATCATGGATTTGTTGGTACTATGCTTGGTTTCGTACCCCCATAGCAATCACTTGCCAAATTATTATTTTATTTATATAATAATATGCCTATAATTATGTGTTTATTATTACCTGCTGCTACTTTAATTAACGTAGATTGGAGTATCTTATATCTACGGGTGTAAATGGGTCGTATCGAATCCTATCTAAATCTTGTCTAACCATTTTATATTTTATAGCCTAAGGCTAGGTCTTTTATTTGTTAATAGTCTTTTTTTAAGGTTTGCATCATACATTTATATAAGTATGACCTAATTCCCTTAATTTAAAGGTGTATTTCGACTATAAAAAAGTTATCATACAGCAATAAAATTATTATATATTTAAGTATTAGAGTGTGAAAGAATGACTTATTTGTTATCTCTATGTTACTCAAAATGTGATCAAAATTTATCTTTTATATTACATGTGACAATTTGACATACTATCAAATTCTTCACAAAAAATTATTAGAATAATTATCAAATTGATTAAATAGGAAAGCATAAACTTTAATACTATCATTTTGTGATCCTTTTGACTAAAATTTTCTATTTAATAAGAATTAGATATTTTGTAGGTCTTAAATGCATAATATTTCAACATTAATTTAGTATATAGTGTTTTTATTTTAGAAAAAATAAAGTTTTCTTTAGAAGCTGTTTAAAGCTGTAAAAAAAATATGTTTAAAAGTGTGGATTTTTGTTTTTATTGCCATAATAGTAGAAAAAATCAGTAAATCAGCTATTTCATTAGACTCTTAACCTAGTGGAACACCATCGGGTTTGTTTTAAAATATTTCAAGTGCAAAGGTTAAAATTAATAGCTACGTATTTCTTTTAGACTCTATTTACTTTAGGTGAAAATAATTTTTAAAAAAATAAAGAAAATTAGATAAAAAAACTAGTTGAAAATTATATTTCATTGTTTATTATCTTTTTGTTTTCTAAACTTTTTTAAAAAATTGCATTTACTCCTTAGTCAAAATTTTGATTGGTCAAACTATGTGAACTTTTTATGTTGTGTCACTTTCTCTGTTATCAGCTAATGGCGTTAATTAATGATGATTTAGTAGCAGTGATTTTGACAGTAATAATTTTATGCACTATCAGTTAATCTAATAGAATAATTATGTATAAATTTTTTAATAAATTATTTTTTTATTCTTCATGACTAATACAACATCATCAATTATTTTAAATAAATAAAATATTAAAAATATAATTTAACCAACAAAATTATACATATTTATATCTACATTTGAATTTTCAAAATTCATCTAGTTCATATCATATCTATCTATGATATGAACACTTATAAATATACATACAAATCATCAATTATAAAATCTTACATCAATATATTATTCAAAACTCACGTTGTTATAATATATAAATTTTATATTTATTAATTTGATCAATCTTTATTTACTTTTTTAAAAACCATTTTATCGATTAGAGCATAGTCAAACTCGTAACCGGATAGAATTGATTAATGGTGTTCGAAGAAAGTTCAATTTAAGCCCCCACGCGCGAACACGTTACCCTATAGTTTGTTGATATGGCCAAAAGCGAAAGAAAAAATCTAATAGCAAGTGGCATAAATTTGTAAATAGCATGAAATGGAAGATCTTTTGGAGAATTCACGAAAAAGATTATATACTTTTGGTGATGGTGGGGTTGGATCTCGCATGTCTTTTCATTGTCGATTGAGTGGGCATTGTTTGATTTTTAAATTGCCAAAAAACAAAAAATGCCTTATCTACATAAACAGTTTATTAGGATATTTTCTTTTTCTTATTTTTTTTAATTTTGTAATTTGTAATCATGCTCTGCTCTCCCCACCAGGTCTAACTCTGTGATTGCTACTTGTTGCCCACTGGTTATCAATTATTATTCTTAGGATATTTTCTTTTTCTGTTTTTTTAAAAAAATTTGAAATTTGTAGTCATGCTCTGCTCTCCCCACCAGGTCTAACTCTCTGATTGCCACTTGGTGCCCATTGGTTATCAATTATCATCAACTGTCGCTTCATTTCCAAGCAGTAGTTCGGATATTAATATATTGCAGCACACTCAGATTTGAGAAAATGATAACAATTGCTATTGTGAGTTGAATATGCACTTGGAAATGTTCTCAGCTGTCAAATTGCACCACTACATGTGTTAGAGAATCATGTGTATTTGATTTAACACGCGTAATTGTTTAAGAGTTTGTCTGTTTTACAAGTAAAAAGTGTATTTCTGATAATGTATAAATGAAAATATAATATTTTTATATTTATTCTGAGTTTTAAGAAATACTATTAAATATTTAAAATATTTTAAGGATAAAAAATAAAACAAACATACTAATAAAAAATTAAAAAACAAAAATGAAAAAATATTAAATTATAAAAAAAATTAAGCTTATTTTATTATTATCTAATTTATTATTTGGTATACACCAAATATTAAGTTTAGAATAAAGTTTATCTACTCTTATTATATCATATTTTATTTTACTCTCTTATCCTCTTCTACCATATCATAACTACTAAATGAGCTCTTAATTTGATATGCGATGTGTTGCATGGTCTTGATATTATTGTAATGGCTTCTTAGACCAAGGACCTGATCTCGATCAAATTCCTATTTTAAATCTTTAATTTAAATTTATTTTAAAATTTAATAGTCATCTACTTACAATATCAAATAATTTTACAATGTGATCCAATCATAAATTATCATAATAAATTTTTTAATTTTTATAAAAAAATTAAAAATCATATCAATAATTATTTTTTATTTGCTAACCATTGTTGGTGCATGACTTAATTTCTCTCTAGTTTATCAAAATTTTTCTAAATTTATATCTTGTAAACTTGTAAAATTATTTCATATCCTAAAACCATCATAAATCCTCAAATATTAGTTTAGATAGAAAATAAAAATTTAAAGATTTCAAATAGAAGAAAAACAACGGAATATCAAGTTTACTTGATTTTAAGAATAAACTTAATCGATTTTTAAAAAAATTGAGGAATCAAAACTGTAAGCTACAATTAAACCTAAAACTTACTAATAATTTTTTTAGAGGAAAATTTACTGATAGTTACTACACAACATATAGGTACTAGGGTCATCTTTTTTACTGCAAGGATCATTTGTTTCTTCAAAGTGAATAAGCATGTCAAGGTTTTTTTGGACTTAATCAAAGTTTGTTTTAAAGTAGTTTCACATCTAATTAAATTAATTTTAAATTGATTTATTTTTGTATGAATTTGTATAATTATTTTATATTTTATATCATTTAAAATTAGTTTAAAAATTTACAAAAGATAATGTAGTTCCGATAGTTTCTGGTCAGAATAATAAAGAGTCAAAGAGCTCAGCTGCCTAACTAACGTACCCTCGTCATTATTGACAAAAACTGTGTTTTGTTGCACTAATTGCATGACATTGACGAAGAATTTGAAACAATGAGAACAATACAAGGATAAATCAGAAATATATGATTTTTAAAATTTTGTTTTAGAATTTATTCATCAATTCACAAGATGAAAATAATGTTTAAAATATAATAATGGAAAAAATAATTAAATACTACTTGTAAGCAATCAATAAATTTTGTGGGGCACGGGTCCTTACTCCATTATCTATAACATGAGTGCCATTATCGAGAATCATTTACTTCTTTTGTTATATCAAAATCAACACGAAATTTGTAGCGTTTTATGGGTCATGCTTTTGGTTATCATCTCAACATACTACTTGCTAAAACCCTTGTTAAGAAAGGTTAGCCTCTTAGGTTAAAAGAAAAGTGATGTTTTCAAAATTATTCGTGCTAGTCTACATGGGTGCACAATATATATAACATGTGAATTAAATAGACAAGACTTATAAACCCATATTTAGATGACCGTTAATTAATTGTTTGGGAATAGATTGCTTTTAGGGAAAAATAATTTTTTAATGCTTTATTTCTTCATATGTTGGTAAAATTAAGCAACTATTTCTCCCAAATAAACTAAATTAATAATTCACCAAAAATAAACTAAACTAAACTAATCATGCACTAATCCTGGTCAGCACGCGCCAGCTAAATGGACTAAACCTCAAGCCCTTAACTTATATACACAATTCTAATCCCTTAGCTTTTCTTTTATATACAAACATGCATTTTATACCAAAAATATCATTATTATTAGAAATAACAATGAATCTTGAAATCCTTTTTCTTCGGTCATTCCTAGATAAAAAAAATGGTTATATATTAATAGTGTAAAAAAATTTACACAACTCATTATATATAATAAATTTGTTAATTTTTTAAACAATTCAAATGATAATTTGTGTATCATTTGAATTAAATGACATTGTAAAATTATTTTATATTATCATAAATATAAAATTTTTCCTACATTTATTTTGTATTTTTTCGAGTTAAATATATTTCAATCCTTATAAACATAATTTCATATAATTTTGATCCATTAGATTTTTAATTAATTTCAATCCTCGTAAATTACAAAATGTCACTCCCTTTACTCATAATCTTTACAGTTAATTAAATACTCACTTCCAATAAGGACGTGACACTAAGATATGCACTGTCATGGCTCTAGACATTTTGGTTGGTTGGCCCCTAAGGTGAGGAGCAAGAAGGAATGGTTCCTCCCTCGCTTTCAAAAGCAAAATCTTATTCAAATCCTATTCTCCCCACAAGAGAGGAAAAAGTGCAAATTCTGGACCCACTATTGACACTTAATGGGTAGGTATCCAACACAACATAGTCGCTGAAATGATCGGATCGCTCTGCATTCACAAGTGGTTTTATATTACTAAATATAGAATGTTTTTTCTTTCTTTCTTCTTTACTATTTTAGGTTAAAATATTTTTTGGTTCTCTTAAATTAGAAATGTATATTTCTATTGTTAACGATAAAATTTTAATATGTTTTTCATTCTTCTAAAATTTAAATGTGTCATTCTTTTTTGCATGGAGAAAAATACGGTTGTATTTAAACTTATGATTATGATTTTTTATATTGGTTATACATATAACTTATGTAAATATAATATTTTTTATATCAGTTACACATATAATTGATGTAAATAGAACTCTTATTACATAGGTTATGCATCTAATTGATATAAAAAATCGTAATTCTAGGTTTGGATACAATTGAATCTTATTCCAAGAAAAAAACAACATATTTTAATTTTAACAACATAAAAAACATACTAAAAATGTAATACCAAAGTCATAGATGAATTAAAATGAATATATTGAAGCCAGAATCGTAAATCATAGCAAGTTTAATGGCGTGTTTGGGATTTATGAGAAAATTAGATTATTTCAATAAAATAAAAACATTTTTCATCTTCGTAGAATTAAAATGTATTATATTTTTACCTATAGTAAGGTTCAGTTGTTATGGTTTTTACAATTTATATGCGTAACAAATATAAAAATATAATATATTTTTACATCAAATATTCATATAACCAATGTGAATATAATATTTTTAGATAAATTATACATATAATCAATAAAAAAAAGTTATGCAATAGGTAAATTTATAATTTTATTTTATATAATAATGAGGGTTTTGTTTATATGTGAAAATGTAACAAAAGACTACTCGAGATAATCCCTCTTAACAAAAGGGTATTTAAGGTGGGGGAAGGAACATCCAAATAACAAAACAGTTGGAATTCACCAACCCCATCATTAGCAAGGAAATGGGCTATATATAACATGAGCCTCCCTATTAATAAATGGGACAAAATAATGCATGTAACTATGTGATGAAAGCATGGGGAAATCTTGTAGATTATGCTTCTGAAAAAGTATATGATGATTGTCTTATGAAGTTTGAATGTGTTTGCGCACCGTGGTCAATATTTGTTAAATATGTAAAAGATACGTGGTTGAATCCCCACAAAGAACGATTTGTAACGACATGGACTAATAAAGTTATGCATTTTGGAAACACTACTACAAACAGGTAAAGTCTTTGGAATACATGACTTGATATTATGATTTCAATAATTTTAACGTGTTTCAAATTAATTGTTTTAACCATTAAATGCAGGATTGAGTCTGCTCATTGGACCTTAAAGCATCTACTTCAAAATAGCCTTGGAGATTTGTGTAATGTTTGGGATGCCATGAACAACATGATCGCGTTGCAACACAGTGAAATAAAGGTTTCTTTTGAAACAAGCACGCATGTCATTGGACATGTGTTTAAAGTTACCTTGTACAAAAGACTCATCGGCTCGGTTTCTAAGTATGCGTTACATGAAATTGTTGCGAAATTTGAGCGAGTTAATTATGCAGGTGTTGATAGTTCTTATTGTGGATGTGTGTTGAGAAGCACACATGGTTTGCCTTGTGCATGTGAGCTAGCCAAATATGTTCCTGGAAGCATACCACTGGGAACCGTACACATGTTTTGGCCAAGGTTACATTTCTCAGACCAAGGTGTCGATGAGTGTGAAGTCAACATAAAAGAAGAAATGGAAGCAATATCAAAGCGATTTGAAAGTCTTGACATGTGTGGCAAAGTGATTCTAAAGACTAAACTCAGAGAACTAGCATATCCTGATCAAACTACCATGTGTCCTCCTCCTGAAAAGGTCAAGACAAAAGGGGCTCAAAAGAAAATCGTTACCTATAATAACCAAGGATAAATAAATAAAAGAAAAAGAAAGAAAATTTAATTATCTGTGATAATTGCTGCGCTTAATGACCATAAATCAATGTTAATGAACCGGATGCATACGGGGCGTTACATTTTATGGTATCAGAGCAATTTCATAGGGAAGCATTATGTATGATGAATTGTGTGTTTTGACTAATGTTCTAGGTGTTCATTATGACTATTGCATGTGTGGTCATTAAGTGTGGGCCTGATCAACTCACCCTTTTATGTGACATATGTAGTGCCATGGTGAGGACCCGGAACAATAGTGAGACGGCGGGTGCGGATGAACAACCCGACCCAGTGACAATCGCCTTGGCAGCTATGCAGCATGAGATGGCTGCTAATAGGTAGGTGAATGAGGCCTTGTTGAAGGCCAATGAGGAGTTGATGGCAGAGTTGAGATCTCTGCGGAGAGAGGACAGAGAACCCTCTCCATCACCTACTTATGAGGGCGAGGGTAGTCGCCACCAAGGTGGAGGTAGCCGTCGTTCTGATGGGCCTAGCCACCACAGAAGGGACCGGTTGTCCCAATCTGAGGTTGATGAGGATACAACTACTAGAGGGAAGATGCTCATTGCTTTTCGTAAGCATGACCCTCCAGCCTTTCATGGGGAGTATGATCTCATTGCTGCTGTCAGATGGCTGCAGGCCTTAGAGAATATCTTCATTGTGATGGAGTGTTCAGACCATCAGAGACTTCTCTATGCCACATATATGCTTCAGGGAGATGCTCATGAGTGGTGGGTTACTACTTCAGAGTTGATGAGAGGCCAGGGTGAGGCTATTACCTGGCAAGCTTTTGAGGCCCAGTTCCTGGACAGATACTTCCCCAGAGATGCTAGAGAGCAGAAGCAGCCCGAGTTTGAGGGCCTTGTCTAGGGGCAGATGACAGTAGATGAGTATTTGGCCAAGTTTAATAAGTTGGCTAAATATGCTCATTTCAAGAGGGCTCTACCTGATGCAGAGGTTCTTGGAGCTAAGTTCCAGAGGGGACTTAGAGAGAGTATTGAGGAGAAGATAGCTGGTAATGGGTCCAGAGATTTAGGCAGTCTGGTGAGACAGTGCCGACAGGTGGAGGATATGATCAGGAGGCGTAGTGGCAGCCAGCCTACTTCCTCCGTGAGATAGGAGATTAGGAGACCCAGTGGTCCAGGCCCATCCATGAAGGGCAAGGGCAGAGATTTGAGGGTCTCTTCTCAAGCAGACAGATTCAAGAAGGGCCCCAGTCAGAGAGGAGTGCCACAGAGACCAGGTCCACGTCCCAAATGTGCTAGCTGTGGACGGAATCATTGGGGAGTGTGTTCCACTGGTTAGCTGGTATGTTACAGATGTGGCAAGCATGGCCACTATGCTAGAGTGTCCGCAGGCAGGAGGCCGGGCTATAGCTGCTCCTGTGATTTCAGTGGCATCTACTGCAGGCCGGATTTACACAGTGGATGCTAGGGAGGCAACCAGAGCTCCTGATTTGATCAGAGGTACTATTCTGATAGATGTATATGATGTGAGGGTTTTGTTTGACTCTGGAGCTACTCACTCTTTTATTAGTGATCGCACTGCTTTAGGACTAACTTGCCAATGTTCAGACTTTCTTCTCCTATGGAGGTTACCACCGCCTCTAAGGAGTAGTGTAGAGTGGATATGTGCTGCAGAGATGTGCATTTTCAGTTTAAGGGCAGGGAGTATAGTGTTGATCTGTATTGCCTTGCGATGCCTACCCTTGAGATTATTTTGGGTATGGATTGGTTGGCCAAGTATGGCATCATGTTGGATTGTTGTTATAAGAAGGTTGTAGTGCCTTCAGATGGAGTCAACTCGAGTTCCACTTTGTTTCTCTCAGTCTTGCAGGTTCGCAAGGAACTGAAGGGAGGAGCTTAGGGCTATCTATTGTTGAGTACATCAGATGAGAGACACGGGATGGATATGTCAGAGATTCCGGTGGTGAATGAGTTTGTTGATGTGTTTCCAGATGAGATTACACAGCTTCCGCTGAATAGGGGGATTGAATTCTCCATTGACTTGGTTCCAGGTGTGGGACCCATATCCATAGCTCCTTACTGCATGTCTCCTTTAGAGTTAAAGGAGCTGAAGGTACAGATTGAGGATTTGTTGTCCAAAGACAGCTTTCAGATCTCGGTATGGTCACTATGAGTATCAGGTCATTCCTTTTGGTTTGAAAAATGCCCCGACAGTGATCATGGATTATATGAACAGGGTGTTCAGACCTTACTTGGATCAGTTTGTAGTGGTGTTTATTGATGACATACTGATCTACTCCAGGACGGAGATAGAGCATACCGAGCACCTCAGGATTGTTCTTCAGACATTGAGGAACGATCAGTTGTATGCTAAATTGTCGAAGTGTGAGTTTTGGCTATCAGAGGTGAAATTTCTTGGTCATGTGATTTCTGCAGCTGGGGTAGCAGTTGATCCCAGTAAGATAGAGGCTGTGATGTCTTGGGAGAAACCCAAGAATGTTTCAGAGATCCATAGTTTCCTTGGCCTAGCAGGTTACTACCGGAGGTTCATTCAGGGGTTCTCACAGATGGTGTTATCTTTGACTCGCCTTACCAGGAAAGGTAGCCCATTTGTTTGGACTCATGAATGTGAGAAGTGTTTCCTGAGATTGAAGGAAAAGTTGACCACAGCCCCAATGTTGACTCTTCCTGATCCTGAGGGATGTTTTGAGGTTTATTGTGATGCTTCCAAGCAGGGACTTGGATGTGTGTTGATGCAGGAAAAGAGGGTAGTTGCCTATGCATCCAGGCAACTGAAGCCACATGAGGAAAATTATCCTACACATGATTTAGAGCTTGCAGCTATTGTCTTTGCTCTAAAGGTTTGGAGGCATTACTTGTATGGTGCCAAATTGGTGGTATTCAGTGACCACATGAGTCTCAAGTATCTCTTTGATCAGAAGGAGTTGAATATGAGACAGAGATGGTGGATGAAGTTCCTCAAAGATTATGACTTTGAGTTGAGATACCATCCAGGCAAGGCGAATGTTGTTGTTGATGCCTTGAGCAGGAAGCATATGAGTGTTGCCTACATAATGATCTCGGACTGTGAGCTGATTGAGCAGTTTAGAGATATGCACTTGACTGTGACAGAGGGTGCTAGTGGTCTCGAGTTGAGAGAGACCAAGGTTGATAATGATTTGATACAGAGGATCCAAGAGGCTCAGAAGCAGGATGATATTGTGAGGGCCATGATTGGTCAGCAGGATGTTTCTTGGGAGACTCATGATTTGGTATTGTACCAAGATCGGATCGTTGTGCCTAAGGGTGAGCTGGTGGATGCAATCCTGTCTGAGGCTCATAAGGGCCAGTTTAGCATTCATCCAGGTGCCACCAAGATGTATCAGGATCTTAGGAGGAGATTCTGGTGGCCAGGGATGAAGAGAGACATAGCTGAGCATGTGTCTAACTATCTGGTATGTCAGAAGGTGAAGATTGAGCACTAGAGACCGTCAAGTTTGCTACAGCCTTTACAGATTCCTGAGTGGAAATGGGATAGCATTTCCATGGATTTTGTAGTTGGATTGCCGAGGACTCAGACTGGATGTGATTCCATTTGGGTGATTGTAGATAGACTGACTAAGTCTGCTCATTTCTTACCTGTTTGGACTGATTATACTGCTGAGAGGTTGGCTCAGCTATATGTCAGAGAGATTGTCAGACTACATGGTGTCCCTGAGAGTATTGTCAGTGATAGAGATCCGAAGTTCACTTCTAGATTTTGGAGTGCGCTTCAGGAGGCTTTTGGGACCCAGCTGAGGCTTAGTACAACTTACTACTCACAGACGGATGGTCAGATAGAGAGGACTATCCAGACCCTGGTGGATATGTTGAGAGCTTGTACTTTGGAGCAGGGTACTAGGTGGGATAGATATCTACCTCTGGCGGAGTTCTTGTACAATAATAGTTTTCATGCTAGTTTGGGCATGGCACCTTATGAGGCATTGTATGGCCGGAGGTGCAGGACTCCTGTTTGTTGGACTGAGGTGGGTGAGAGACAGCTTCTTGGACCTGAGATGGTTCAAGAGACTACTGAGCAGATCCGTTTGATCATAAATAAGTTGTTGAAGGCTCAGAGTCGACAGAAGAGCTATTATGATTATAAACACAGGCCGCTGCAGTTTGATGAGGGCGACCATGTGTTTCTGAGACTGTCTCCAGTCACTGGTGTTGGACGGCCATTGGGTGTGAGGAAGCTCAGTCCTAGGTTCATTGGTCCTTACCAGATTCTCCAGAGGGTAGGGTGGCTTACAGGCTAGCTTTGCCTCCCCAATTGTCAGGGTTGCATGATGTTTTCCACGTGTCTCAGTTGAGGAGGTATGTGCTAGATTCTTCGCACGTGGTGGAGCCTGACACTATTCAGATTTGGGAGAATCTGACTTGTCCTACACGACCAGTGCGGATTCTTGACAGGATGGAGAAGCAGATTAGGAGTAGAATCATTCCCATAGTCAAGGTACAATGGGAAGGGAGGACACCTGAGGAGACGACTTGGGAGCGAGAGCAGGAGCTTTTGCAACTATACCCTAAGTTGCTTGACAGGTATGAATTCGAATTTTGCGGTCAAAATTCTTAAAAGGTGGGGTAAATATAATAACCAAGGATAAGTAAATAAAAGAAAAAGAAAGAAAATTTTAAATTTAACTATATTCCGTCACAAAAAAAAAAACGTTAGCGACGGATTTTGCGACGGATTTTTTTGGCACCGTTAGCGTGAGATTGGTGCCAGTAGCGCCAGAATGGCTCCAGAAAGCCATTTATCAGCTGGTAGTGCGGGAGGCACGCCATAGGCCAATTTCCTCTGGAACCTGGCGCTGATACCGCCAGAATGGCGTCGTTAGCGCCAGAAAGCCATTTTTCCACTGGAAACTGGCGTCGGTAGCACCAAAATGGCGCCAGTAGCGCGGGAACACGTACTGGGGGCCTATAAAAGGCCATTTTCGTGTTTTGGCCAGCAAAAACGCTTCTTCTTCTTCTTCCTCCTGTGCCTTTTCCTCCATTAATGAAGTAAAAAGCTTCATATCTTCTCCATTCTTCATCTAAACACTTCCTACCCAACTAGAAAGTTGATTAGAACTCCTCCATGAGCTAGATTACAGCTTCAATTTCTCGAGAGAACCATCAATCGGAGAAATCTCGTTCTCTAGGGAACTTTGATAAAATTGAGTTTGGAAGGGAAAGAAGGCGATTCAAGGACGCCAAAGCTTGGAGAAGTGATCCTCCAACCTTCCTCGACTGTTTAGAGGTAAGAAACTCAAGTTTTACCGATTGATTTGGGAAATTGTTCTTGGGATGAATAGTGACCTAATTGAGTTAGGGCTGGAATTAGGCTTGGATTCTTTAGAAAAGTATGCTCAGGAGGTTGTTCTAATGAATATTGAACTTTGAATCATGACTATTGATGAAGTTTGGTTTTGACTTTGAGATATGTGTGAGTAGGAAAAATGTTGGCTAAATGGAGGGTATCATGACATGTATGAGCATGTGTGCTTTTACTAAAAATGTTCATGAGACTGTATAGAAGGTGTTTATAGGTTGAAGTGATTGTTTTGAATGACTTGGTTATTCTTGAGATATAGAGTGGTTAAGCAATTGTATGCTTTGAACTAGCTTATGCAAAGTCTTAGAGGGACACTAGTGCCTTGGTTAGGCTGGGATAGATCCTGCTGAGGGTCTGTGAATTGCCTATAAGGTAGTTAGTTCTGATTACCTTTAGATAGAGAACAAACAGTTTAAATGGGAAGGAATGACGTTTCTTTTCATTCTAACGGTTGAGGACCATTATTGATTGATTGTTTGTATGCCTTGTGTAGGGCGTGATACAGACATTGCTGGTGGTTGTGACCACGAAGCCGAGAGAGCCGGTGTAGCGCTGAGAGCAGGTAAGCTCTTTGTTCTTGGGAGTGTTTCCCTTGATGGTGTTCCACCATACTCCAGAGGGAGTGATGGTTATTGTATGAATTGATGCGTGTATATTGAAATTGTGTGTTACTATTTTGATTGAAAACATGTACTTGATATACATGGATTGAGGCTATGTGTGTTGAATATATGAGATTTCTCTGGGTAGTAGAATAGAATAGAATATACATGTCTGAGTAAGTCCTGAAGAGAGATGTGCCCATATAGATGGATGTAGCTTCCTCAGGCAAGGATAGGAAGTCCTGATGAGAAAAGTGCCCACATAGATGAATGTAGCTTCCTCAGGCATTGATTATATATATATATATATATATATATGCCATGTACATGTGCTGTGTTTTAATAGTCTGATGGCTAAATGATGATGGTGTATGTTATAAAAAGGGTGATGATGAGCCCTTGAGACATATGTATATGTGATGATATGGCTTGAGACCTGTGATGGCTAGTTTGAAATGCCAATTTTGATATTATATGCATGGAGAAGTGAACCAGGGGGAGGAAAGACCTCCAAGAACCCTGAGTTTATTGAGATTGTTATCTCACCCCTATTGGGGATCATATTTTGCAGGTGATACTCAGGGAGCGGCTGATAGATCCCAGGGCAAGAAGCCTGAGTAGAGGGATATGGTTCTGAGGGAACCTTAAGCATAGAATTTGAGAGCATGTTGGCTCTATCTTTTGATTTATGCCTATTATTTTGTACCCTGAGAGGGATATGTACAGTTTTGTTATATACATTGTATATTATGAGAATTCACCATATATGATGTACAGTTGATGTTGTTAATGATGTTTGATGATGTCATTTTTGCTATCGCTTCCAATTTAACTACCTGTGATGATTGCTGCGCTTAATGACCATAAATCAATGTTAATGAACCGGTTGTCTGTCTACCTAAGGCTCTATCGACAACTCTGCCCAAAGCCTGACGTAATCCTCGTGTTTTAGCCATAACCTGACATTTTGACAAATTGTTACATAACAACTTCAAATCAATCCAAATGAATGCAATCAATATAAGTTATTTTCATACAAATCAAAACAACCCAAATCAAACCATACACATCTGGATCACAATCAATATTCAAGTTAACCAACTAACGATGACAATAAAAAAAAAACATAATTGGACAACTTGCATCAGCTTAATTAGTACCCATCATTCCATAACATTTCATTGTATCATACACAGAAAATTTCACAACTGAAATACCCCTAAAATAAACAAAGTACTTAACTTGAATACAGCTTCAGTTTATTCAAAAACTTTGAAATTACAATTTAAGTTCCTGAACTAATTAGTTATTGCCAACCTAATTAGTTAACAATTCATGAAACAAATAATTGGTAGCCTATGCAACTCAATCATCACCCATGCAACTCAATCAACCCAAACCAACAAAAAATACTAATCAATTAAATTTTTAAAATTAAATAAACATTTAAAAAAAAAACTCAAAATACCCTTATGGATTGGCAATCTGTATGATCCTTGTGGATTGACAATCTGTATGACTCTTACGGATTGCAAATCCGTATGGACGAACAAAATGAAACCAAACGCGGAAGACAAAATGACCTTACCTCTCTCACGGAAAACACTCCCCACAACGACAACGGCAACCACCAACAGCCAACAACCACCAACAAAAAATGCAAAACCAGCGTGCCCGACGACGCGATGGAGAACGAAAGCACAGTGCCAGTGGCGAAATGAACGAAATGCAGAGCGAATGAATGGTGTATTGGAAAAAAAAGAAAGTCGTACATTAATCCTTTTTTACAAAGGTTATTTCTGGAATTTCACTATTAATTGTTGGGTGTATTAGAAGATACGTTGGTGTAGGAAGCATAACGTAATAAATAACCTACCCAAATCACAAAATTTCCAGGAAACTATCACAAATGCTATTGGCACTACCCATGTGGGTGTTTTTCATGTTATTCCAAAATTACTCTTTCGATGGAAACACGATTCTTTTGCACCCAAGGGAATGAAAAAAAATATAGAAATACAATTTCTTTGTACAATGTACATCAAAATCATATTTTCATTTCATTTTTTCTTATTTTTTACCTCATTTAATTCAACAAAAATACAATTTTGTTGTAAACTATACAACAACAAGATCATTTTTTCATTGTTGGCTCAAAATCTCGAACAAGAACATCAACACAAATTCAATAATGGAGGACACAGATTTCAACAAGCATCATCATGCACCAAGGTGGCATGATTGTCATCATCGTGCCTAGTCTATGACTATCTTGTTGTCGTAGTGGGTGCCATGGTCATCGTCATTGCATGCCATACCGCTTCCTCCGTACTGAGATCTGAAGATAGAGGGCCTTCCTCCGCTTCCTCCACGCGTGGACACAATTGTTTGTTCATTAAAGTAACCGCTTGGGGGTAGGGTGGGGTGGTTGGTACGGTGCAACACGAAGGAGTAGGGGAAGTTTGATGGGAAAGGGAGGGGGTGAGGTGGCATGCAAGAGAAGTATAAGGGGAAGGGAAGCGGTGTAGGGAATTGGACAAAAGGGGGGATTTCACAGGGATTGGTAGTGCCAACAACACTATTGGTAGTGGGAATAGTAGTTACCAATTTCCACTGACAAAGAAAACACAGCTTAGCCCAAGCGTGAGTACAAACCCAAATCACAAAAAACGTGTTCTGAAATACCAGTAAATAACCTTAGCCAGTAGCCATGTTTCAATCTTCTCTTTTTGCTTCGCTTCACTTCACTCTATTCTTTTTTCTGTTAGTTGTCTACAACTTGCAGATCTTGATCTGCAACAACCATGGCTTCCAGAAAATTCGACGGCGCCAGTCCAGGGTTCACTCTCTTCTCCCTTTCTTCATTTTCTTTCTCGCGTTTCGCTTCTCACTTTCGTCTTGTCCATGCAACAAAATCTTCATCGGAGGGTTAGCAAAAGACACCACCCTAGGTCATTACTATATTTTTTTTAAAACAATTTTCATCATCATTATGATAATTATTTGTTTTATTTTGATTTTTGCAATGTTGAAAACTTAACAAAGATGTTCATGAAGTACTTTAAGAAGTATGGAGATAACAGACTCCATTAATGCTGGATTTTGGGATAGATTTTAAGTTGAAGATCTGATCTTCCTAAGATCCAGCAATAAAACACCTTTCAACATCTCCACTATGTAGATGTAGTTGTCGGGGAAGAACTGTGAAGATCTGCACAGTTAAAATAAAATTTTAACAACAATGACAAATACTTGTAAAATGCGGGAGAAAGGAGAACAATTTCCATGACTAAGAAGAAGAAGAAGAAGAAGGAAGAAAAGTATAAAATTTGTTGTCATTAAAAAGATGTGCACAATGACCGTTATAATTAAAAAAAATAGTTGTTACCATCACAATAATAATGAAATTTAAATTTTGTTTGATATTAATGTGTTGCATTTTTTATTATCAAATTTATGTATTTTTCATTTATTTATTTAACATTTAGTCATAAATAAATTTAAAAATTATGCTTATTTTCCTATTTCTTAATATTTATAAATTTTTTCTTAAATGTTTTATTAATTAAATTTAATCACTCAATTAATTATATTTAATTTAATAAATATTTAAATAAAATATTTATAAGTGAGGCCCATGTGGGATCTACTAAAAGTTATTTAAGATTCCAAAATGAGATCTATTACTAAAGAATAAAATGAAAAAGATATTAAAAGATCTTTAACAATACATTTAAGTTGTAAGGATGTGAGATCCACACAAAAAATAGTCTAAAATCTTAATTTGGAATATTTTAATAAAGATTAGGTCCGTCGTTGACCAAGTCATTCAGGAGAACCATGTCATCAACGACAAGCATGTACCAATTTCTTTTAGTAAATTACACTCGTATCCCCTATATTTTGTTCAAATTTTACTCAATACCCATCTTTTTTTGCACATTACTTTTACCCCATCTGTTAATACCGTTAACTAACGTCAATTGAAATATGTGAGCATAGGAAAATGTCCTTACATTTTAATTGTAAAACTCAAATTATCCCTTCCCAATTCAGTTTATATTCATATGTATGTTAGTAGAACAAATGATGATTTTTGGAACATACCTGTGATAGAAAATGTGAATGAACTTGAGTTTTGGAATCAAAATTCAGTTTATATTTTTTTTAATTTAATATTGTAACTTTATATTATTAATATTTTAGTTTTTTAGTATGTAATATTTTGAATTATTTTTCTTCTTTAACAAAACAAAAGTGTTGGAAAATTTGAATTTGTTCAAGCTAATGTTGTGCACAACAATATGAAGTGACCACTCAGGTATATATTTTTATGTAAAACTAATCTTCTTTTACTTAAATTTTAGCAAACATTTTCACCTTTTCATAACTAATTTTTTTCTTTTCAATTTCAACAAACACGAATACATTCACAGGTGCTCGTTGAATCTTTAAACGGAGGAGTAAACACTATAAAGGATACAAAAGCAAGACCTAAAAAAAGGCAAAAACTTAGAGCTAAAAGGAAGATAAGGATGCAGTATGCATGATTGGCTAATAATTTATTTTTTGGGGATTATTGGATCACTTTTGGATATAGACATACTTATAAAGGGTCATACCTTTCTGTAATGTGAAATTGATATACACATTGAGAAACAAGTTGTTATATAGTTGTGCAGGGGCTTTTTTGTTTTATATGACAAGATTATGTAAAAAGGTCTATATTGCTACTTTTTGGAGCAATCGTTTATGAACTTAATATGAAATTGTTATCTTTATTATTAGACACTGTACAAGGTCTATATTTGAGATTTTAGACACTTCAAAATGTCAGCAGACAAAATTTTCAAGAATTTTTGTGATTAGTTATATTTTTCCAGCAAATCAATGTGACTCAAGCAATTAAGAACATATTTAAAAAGAGGTTAATCTAATTATGAATCAATCTATTCAAATTGTCTAGCCCATTGTGTACTCAATACACCCAGTTTGAATTCCAACCAGTGTTTTGCGCAATTTTTGGGACAATGTTTCTAGTCATGTTTTATACTCAGTTGTACATTGTAAACATTATTGATAATTTATTAGTATAATAATAATTAGTTGCAAGGAATTTTCAAGAACACAAGGAAAGATAATGGACCAATAACCAAATTCCTAGTGAAATATAATTTTGCCTCTGTTCCCAAATGAAAATAACATTTCTCCTACCATGTCCTGTTTGAGTTATTATCAATCTCCATTTAAAGAAGCATCTCATGGGTGACTATCCAACAAAACTAATTTTTAAATTAAAATCAATGTGTCAAAGCAATTTAATATTGTCTGCAGGTTTAAATAGTCGTGTATCTATTACATCATCAAGGCAAATGAAATGTATACTTTTTCAGATAAAACTGGACAAGTGATAAATAAATTGAACTAAATTACTCAATCTTTTCACTTCAACATTATGTTGCGCCTTGCAGCTCTTAATTGAGACATTATATCAAACACCATGCCATAAAAAATATTTCAAAAAAAGGAGTTAAAAACACAAATGCATGAGAAAAACACTACAATTTGAAGCAAATGACCATATTTAATCAGAGAAAAAAATGAACAAAAAAATTGAAGAAGAAGAAGAAGGAAAGGTGTTAACATCATGTACCAATAGCGCGGGTTCATGTCCAACAAAAAGCTGGATTTCGTCCAATTATAGAAAAAACAAAAGAAGCAAGAGTCTTAAATATATTTTCTAGTTGAATTATTAGACGGTGTTTAAGAAGGAGGGAGACTGGTACAACACGAGTTAAACAATTAAAAGATTTTATGTAAGGTGCAAAAAGGGGTATCGGATGAAATTTGAGCAACACACATAGGTGTGAATGTAATTTATTCATTTTCTTTCTTTCTTTTTCGATACTCTTTTATGTCATCATTTTTTTTCCAGATTGACCGCGCCATTTTGATCTCGTTCATGTCGTTTAGGTCGAGATTAAGAGGACCATTCCCAAGGGCTCATTGCATGCTAATGACTCAAAACCAAGAAGATTTTCGTCGACGACATTCCAACATCAGTGTCTGAAGGTCCCCATTTCATTCATATAATGTTAATCACTTCATTTTATCTATTGTTGCTGCTTATGTTGTTTTAGAGAGAGAAAAAACCATAATTTTCGTCGGTGGTATTCCAACAACAACGGTGTCTGAAGGTCCCCTTACATTCATATTCATATTCATATTCATCTAATAGTAATCACTTCACTATCTATTCTTTCATTATTTGTGCTTATGTCGTTTTAGAAAGAAAAAATAGAGCAAAACCCTAATTTTTGTAGCACAAGAAATTCATCTTGCTTTAGTATCTAAATATCATAAATGTTGGTCATATTAAAAGTTAAGCACTCAAGATCACAACTTGTTGGTTGCACCCTCTGGATTGGGTTTAGGTCCGAACTGATCACACCAACCAGACAATGCCCTGAAAGGCTTGATTGAGTATTTTTAGTTTAATATTTTTATATTCTTCTTAGCTTATTTTACTTCTCTTGAACTGATCACAACTTGTTACGTTTTTCTACAATTTTTATTCACGCATGCAAACTGTTTGATAAAAATCCCCACATTATTTACTAGTGAATTGAAGTTGGAACCATATTGATTGTGTCTCTGAGTCGACCTAGGTTAATCATTTGCTACAGAATTAGCGTAGTTTAATTGTTTTGAAGCGATACGATATCGTTTATCAAGGCTTGGGTGAATAGGGTTCTGCTCATGGTCGTAAAGACTAACTTCCAACCATGAATGAAAATAAAGACCTAACAAGACTAGAGAGACAAGTAGATCACACAATTGAATGCTCTGGTTAGGTTGCCGAAAACTCTAGAGGAAACCTATACTAAAACATTGGTCATGCTAGAATATAAGCGCTAAAGATCATAAGTATTATTGTGTTAATCATTACGATTTAAGTGTGTGGCACTTTAGTTTCTGGAAAACAATGGATGTGAATCATGTGATTAATATTTGTGATTTTTAGGGACTAAGGTGATAATTTTACTTTCTTGAGTAGTACTGATGTGTCTGGCACTAAATTTTACTTGGGAGAACATGGTATTTACGTATTTTTTGGTTCTATGAGCTTATTGTGTGTTTTGATGTATTTGGTGTGTGGATTGCAGATGAGCTCAAGAACTTCTTCTCTAAGTATGGAAAAGTGGTGGAGCATGATATTATACGGGACCACACCACAAAGAGATCTTGGGGTTTTGGCTCTATAGTTTTCGACAATGAAAAGGATGTGGTTACTATATTTATTGGCGGATAGGAACATGATTGATATGGATGGTACTTAGGCGACTTGTGTTTGGTGCTTTAGGATGTTTGATGTGTTTTAATCTGGCAATGCTAATAATAAAGAAGCAGTCTATTTCAACGATGACGGATTTGGTTGTGAAACAATTTTGCTTCGTGATAATGTAATGCACAAATGTGCATTTTTGTTGGTAAATAATTGCTTTTGCTGGACTTATAGAGTAGAGTGAGCTTAGTGCAAGTTTATTATTTCTCCACAGAGCTCTGTGTTTGGACAAGCACGCGTATTCGAAGGATCACGAAAAAACACCACTAGGCTGTAACAGGGAGAACTCTTAGTTAGGTAAGGTGAGTTTATTATTTAGTTATAGTTTTAGTACCATAGTTGGAGGCCAGGAAGTCCAACTATGAAGATAATTGCATGTCCCTGATGTGTGCTGGTTTTTCAAGAAAAACTAAGTTTTTAACTAATGGGATGCGATGTATTTATGAGTGATGTGTGTTTGTTCCTGAGTGTGTTCGTTTTCAAGGCAAATGATGTTTTTAACTAATGGGATGCGATGAATTTGCTTGTTGATGGATAAAACAGTGAATGATGTTGTTGTGATGATTGGATTTTTGGGAAAAGTCTTAATTACAGAGGAGACTCTACCCAAAATTTTATAATTCGTTCTCTATTTAATTCTTTACTAATTTTTAAATGGGCATGAGAGTTTGTTTTCTATGCTGTAATCCTCCTCTTTAATTTAGAATTTTCCTAAAATACCAGTCTCGTGAATGAATGAGATGATATTGATGATTATGATGATGATGTTGAAATGAGATGATATTGGTGTTATGATGATGATGTTGAAAGGAAATGACGTTGATGTTATTAATGACATTGATGAGAGATAATGTTGACATGAACAACGTCATTGTGTGATGTGAATATACATGGATACCCATGATTGTATGTTGTATATGTCCACGTGGGGTGCATTGACCAGTTGGTTACCCTTGTGAGGAAGGATGTGTTCCTAGCCACAGTCAGTGCATCAGTGATGTTGTGTATGTACATGTGGGTGCATGACTGGATAACCTTGCGAGGGAGGGTTCACGAATTTTAAGCATCGCAAGAGAAAAAAGGATTGTTTAAAATTCCGGTCCCTATCTATCCATGGTCAGTGCATTGATGGTGCCCATGTTTCATACTTCATATTTGCATGGATGAAAATAGAATGATGGACAATAAGTACCGGGGGTACTTTGTTTGGAACTCCCTTGTGACTCAGGGCTGATCACCATGGGGGGGAGCGACCAGTGCACAACAGGGTGACCTCAACAAGCTAATGCATCATTTTCTTGAGAGAGGCTATTTCCGTGACCATGGTACCACATTGCATTATGAGAGATGAGTTAGGTACATGCATCATTCTGAGTATGGTTGTTTGAGTTATGAAGTGAATTGGATGATGGGTTTGTTGAGTGTGTATTGGATTGATGGACTTTTGGTAATAATTGTGGTTGTTAATGTTATTTCCTTTCCAATTGTTGTTATCTAATGCTTGTTGGCTTTATATAATAAACTCACCCATGCATTTGTTGTACCGTGTGGTTGGTACCTGTGATGATCGTGAACTTTCGTTTGTGTGAGCATATGAGCAGCAGTAGGTGACCTTGGAGGGAGATCTTCTTTTTTTTTGGAGATACGAAGCTGACGTGATGACATTGGAACTCTTTTTGGAAATAGTTATGTTTTGTTAATCAACTCTTTCATAGTTAGTCCCTTAATCCTTTTTGTGGACATGTATATTTTGACTTGTAAATATATGTAAAACTAAATTAAGTTCTAAACATGTGAATGATGAGTACTGATGTAGTATATGTATACATATGTATTCAATTATCGTATTTGTATCGTATGTATGATGATTATATTATTGCGAAAAACTTACTGTCATTTTCATAATCAGATTAATGGAGTTTTCATTAAAATTTGAAATTCACATGATTAGAGTTACTGATGCCGTAGCGACGAGACGGGTCGTTACAGATGAGGTGTTAGCAATGTCTGTCTTTAATGACTAAAAACACTTATTTTTAAAAGTTTGAGTGACCAAAATTTTTTAGTGAGGTACTACATGGTCTAAAACCAACAAGTTTAAGAAGTATAGGGACTAAAAGACATATTTTCCCCTCATAACCTCTCTCTTCAACCCTTAAACATACCCTTTATGGCCTGGTTGATTACCTGGAATGTTGTGAGCGCTTACAATAACTCAATTCCTCTTAAAGCCAGATCACTCTAACCAACATTGTTGTTTCTTAAAATGTGTTGTGGAGTTTGAGGCTACTTCTTCGGCTTGTGGAAGCTGTTGGATTGGCAATCACAAATTCTGGTTTGTTGTTTATGGTAGCCACTTTAATTTCAGAATTTTCTTGATTCATGTTTTGTATTCATCTACGTATATATGGCATATTTGAGAAACTCTTTGTATTGTTCTCTAACCTTGGTATACAAAAAGTTGGAATCGATTGAAGGAAATTGATTCAGAGCACTTTGCATTTTTTCTTTAAAATTTTATATAAGCAAAAATTTTGATAAGATAATTTGATTTGTTTAACTTGCAAAATTAACATAATTATAAAATAATATGTCCAAGAACATATTAATTCAAGCGAGATTCTATTATTGAATGTCATCTAGTGTTTTATAATATCAGCTATATAAAGGTCACAAAGAAATTATTTCATGGTGTTTAGGTTTGTCTGACATCAATTTTATTTCAAAGTGGATTAGAGGCAATTTTTAATCTTCAACATGGATCTTGTATAAATGTTGAATGATAATGAATGTACAGTTATGCAAAACGAGAACAATATGCAACCCTAATAAGTGCATGTGGATTTATATTACAAATGCAAACACTAAATTAACTGTAGTAGAAATTAGCAGTTTCTAGGGAGTTATGTTTCATGATATTATTTTTAGGTGCTTATTCATCTCTAAATTTAAGTTATAAAAACAACTTATTTACATTTTATATATGAGGAGTTCTACCAACACATTTTTTAATACCTAGTTATTTTTGGATTGGATTATGCAACTAACTACTTGTACAGTCCAAAATGGTAAAGTTACACGTGGCTGTTACTATGGGGTCACTGAACACGTGTATGTCCTCGGTGTCAACCTTGAGGCAGTGATGGTGCGTATTTACTCTTTAAGTGTTAACCTTGACATGTCTGTTTGCCCTCCTGTCAGCCTTGCTATAGGAGCGCGGACTTCAACAGTTAATATCTCATCAGCAGCGGTGGCAACAGTAGGTGGAGTAAGAGTAGCAATCGAAACGGGAAAGGTAGCAGTATGAGGAGCAGGAGTGGCAGCAGCAGGAGGAACAATGACAGAGGCAACTGGAACTGGAGCCGGGACAATAGAATGGGGAGCAGGGGAAGTAGTAGTAGCAACCGCAACTGGAGTTGGAGCTCGGACAGGGGGAGGAGAAGTGGGCATATGGGGAAGAAGCCCAGTGGCCTCCCTCTTCTGTTGGATACAAGGGGAGCTGGAAGAGGATTAAGACAAGGATGAAGCCAAGTGCTTTAAAGAGATTTTAGCTTTTTACATGCCATTCAATTGAAGACATTTGTAATTTGTTAAGTTGTTTAAGAGGCTTATCTTATGATTCTTGCATTGCATAAACATAATCATTAACATGCATACATGATTTGTGAAAAGCATAAAGGTTTTCATGTTTGCATAAAGAATCAAATTTCTTATGGTTAAGTTTTGGAAAATTTCATCATGCACTGCTTTAATCAATTACCAGCATTGGTAAATTTAAGCCATGAAGAACACATTAATCGATTACAGGCAAATGGTAATCGATTACACAGTACAAAAACTTAAAACACGTCTGATTGCTTTAATCGATTACAATCCAATCGCAATCAATTACATAAGCATATGTCTGAAATTAGTTTAACTATTTTAATCGATTACTCAGCAGTTTAATCGATTTACATTGTTCATATATCTTTTCTAGATTGAGCTAAGAACACTTTAATCGATTATTTTGGATATTAATTGATTACATTAGTTAAAATAATCTATTACATGGACGATTTAATCGATTACATGCAGTTAAATCTGTTTTCTATAAAAATTTGTTGGGTCTTTTGTTTTTGAAAGAACTTGATTTTGTGAATTATCAATCACTTTCAGAAGCCTTCACAGTTTGAGAAAAGATATTCTAAGTTACACTTATCTTGTTCCAAAACCCAGAACTCATGCATCATTGATCATGTTAGTTTGAACAAAATTTGACAAGAGTTTCAAAGAGAGGTGATTCCAAGAATTGCATACATTTAACCTGAGTTTGTTTGATAAAATTCATTTACTCATATTCAGAGGATCATGAGGTTGTATCTCTCTTAAACTCTTGCTGTGATTTGATTGTTTACTTTTGTTTCTTGTAAATTCCTATTTCAAGAAATTCTTTAAAGCTTTTCTAGAGTAGTGTTCTCTAGAGGAAATAACAGAGAAGGGTTCTCTGGTTCTTGGTCATTAGATTTCGTTTCTTTATCTAGGGTTGATGAAGGTGATCACTTGTAAGCTTGTAAAGAACATATTTTGATTTAGTGGAACTCTAGCCAAGGTTTGGTTAGAAGAAACTGGATGTAGCTTCTCTTTTGAGGAGTGAACCAGTATAGATTTGGTGTTCTCTTGATTCTCATCTTTCTTTCTTAATCTTGCTTATCCTAAGGTTAATTTCATTCAAGATCCAATGATACATTTTCTGCAATTGCTTGAAGTAAAGGGTGAATCTTGATTATTTGAAAGTTTCACTTTTAACAAGGTTAAACTTGTGATACGGTCTTAATTCCGTTGCTAGTTTTCAAAGAATTTTTAAAGTCCCTATTTTAACCAATTCACCCCCTCTTGGTTAATTGTGTGTTCATATTGTTTTCATTTTCCTCTTAGCTAATGTAGAGGGGGAGGCACTGGGGAAAGCAGCTTCAAGTGTAGAAGGGTCAACCCCGACAACAGGTCAACCCTCTTCTCCAGCTGGAGGGGGAACAAGGGGTGACACAACATCGCCACCCACATTCTTCACCAGCAGCCTCCATAAGAAGTTACCCATGATACCTGCAAAAACAGAAATGCAAAAAATGCAAGTGTCAGGTCAGGGTATGCACACAAGCAAATAAAGAAGACATAAGGAAGAGGAAATATTGTCCAGTGCAGCAGAAGGGTTATCTACCGAGGGCAGTGACAAGATGGCGCACGCGTCCAAGGAGGTCGTCAATAGCTCCAAGATTGCCTTGTCAGACTTTTCCACTAAGGTCAGCAAGTCCTCATCAAATGACCTAAACCTAGTGGGGTCAGCTTGCCAGTAGAAGGGGAAGCGAGCCTCACCATCCCTATTGTGCATCAACAACAGTATGTTGGCCACAAAACTACTTTCGCGAACCTTAAAAAATCGGTCCTTGAAGTGGCAAAAGACGTTGGTGTCAACCTTGAACAGTTTCTTGGAGACACTGTGCAAGGAGACCCAAGCAACCTTCCTGGACAGCTTGGTTTGAAAGAAAAAGAGAAAAAGATGAATAGTAGCACAAATGTTTAAAAAAGAGCATAGAATTTCAAAAGCTCGCACCACTGCCCAGCTATTAGGGTGAAGTTGGGAGGGTGCCACATTCAGGTATTCCAGGAGTGAACATTGGAATGGTGAGAAGGGAAGGAGAAGACCCAACACCTCAAAGAGGCATCGGTACATGAAGAAGAAGGGCAGCGTGCCTGGCACCGCCCTAAGATAGGGGAAGTCATCGTTCCCACAAGGCTCGACAATGACCATGCAGGAATCCTCAGGAGTCGTCATCTGCAACGGGTCGCACATAGCAGCCACTAATGCAGGGGAGGTTATGGATGATCGATACTTGAACACATCCTCCCTCACCCACTCATAACCACAAACTGTTGGGGAGAAGGATGGTGATCCAACATTAGGACTATGACGAGCACAGGAAGAAGTTTGTATGACTCCAGCACCACGTTGCCTCATCCTCCCCGAAGAAGAAAGAAGGGGAAGGATCATAAGCGACAGAGGCTCACTTGCCCTACCCACAAAGGGAGACCTTGCCTGTTGATGAGGACAAGAAGTGCCCTCATCAGCCCGACGAAGGGAGAGCTCGCCCTCCTCCTGGAGGAGGAAGACCCATCAGAAACTCTGCCATAGGTGTTCTCCTCCGAAGAGTCACCTGTAACAACCCGTATGCATCCAGTTGTTAATATTCCATCATGGTCGTTAAGTTCAGTAATTAACTTAAGAAAATTAATTAGGAAGCAACTAAATAAAATGACATCATCCTACGTCCACAAATAAAATAGCTTTGCATTATGTATGGTAATTGTTCATGAGTTTACAAGAATAAAAAGACCTCGGGTATGTTCTCCCCTCAGGGCCAGGTTACAAACATGCATGAGTATATATCAAACTATAGAGTCAACATGCTCCCAAATAATCTAAGGTTAACTCAGAACCCATCCCGGCTCGGCCTCTAGTTCGGAATCCCCGGACTACCTCGCTACCCAGGCCTCTTGTCCCGGGATCCGCTGTTCTCTCTGTGCTCATCACCTGCAATAACATATAATCCCCAACCAGGGTGAGACAATAATCTCAGTAAACTCTGGGTTCTGGAGGCTTCTCCTTTCCCGGGTTCACTTCCACGATACATAGCATCAAAACGTCATTACACAAGCTAGCCATCCTAGCTTACACAAAACACATCACATGTATATAATCACACAGATATAACAAGAGAGATCATCCAACTTAATGGGCACATTCCCTGTATATACTTGCCTGGGGAAGATCATCCAACTTAATGGGCACATTCCCCCAGGACTTCGGGTAGACACCCCCTGAGGAAGATCATCCAACTTAATGGGCACATTTCCTCCAGGTTCCACGCAGACATATACGGCTCTAAGGGAGTCTATATTTGTCCATTCTACTGGCCAGAGAATCTCACATATTGCAACAAAGCATCACAGTGCAAATCATATACATGTTCTCAATCAGAAAGCAGTAACACACAATTTTGATACATGCATCATGACATACAATAACCATTACTCCCTCAGAGTATGGTGGAACACGGTCCAGAGAAGGACTCTCAAGAACAGAGAGATTACCTGCTCTAAGTTCTTCACTGGTTCATGTAACCGATATTGTATCGCTTCAAAATAATTAAACTATGCTAATTCTGTAGCACAGGATTAACCTAGGTCGACTCAGAGACACAATCAATATGGTTCCAACTTTAATTCACTAGTAAATAATAGGGGGATTTTTATCAAACAGTTTGCATGCGATAAATGAAAATTGCAGAAAATTGCAGAAACTAACAAACTTGTATAAGGTAATGTAAAACAGATTAAAAAGCATCAATCCAATTCACCAAACCAAGCAATATGAATTATCCTAGTTCTCAGATAATGATTTTGTTATGAAAGTTCATTCAATTTCATTAGAAGTAGTTCAATCGAATTAACCCCCAAATTAATTGAAACCACAAACCTAATTGAAATAGCATCCAAATAATCTGTGATTAAAATTTGAAATTAGGAAATGAATCCATAACCTAATCCACTTTCAATCCTAAACACATTCATAATCATGAAAATTTAATAGAGGATTCAAGAAGAAAGTGAACATTCACACAGAATTTCAAATACTAAACCAGAACTCAAATTCTCCTTGCTTGGGCTTGGATCCTTGGATTGATTGATTGTTTAGTCTTCCATGATTATCATCAATGAAAGCCCCATGAAATGAGTGCATGAAAATGGAAGAACAGAAATGAAAATGAAGAACAGTGAAGAACAATGAAGAACAATTGAGAGAAAATAAGAGAAAATGTTTTAATTCTAAAAACTTCTAAAAGTCACTACAAAATGTGTTTATGCTAAAATGAAGTGTGTCCATCCAAATAACTAAAATCACTTAAATATAGTGACTGAGTCAGTAGGAAAGGATGGGCCACAATGAAGTCAAACTAATCTAGCTAATTACTAATTACACCAATTTCACAGTCCAAAATTCAAGTGCAGTGATTCTGACTTCTAAGCCTAAAATTACCCTCAAAATGACAGAATTGTCCTTGTCTTATCTCTGAAAAAATTGTAGATCTTTTCGTTGTCTTTCCAGGGACTACTCATATGCGTCATTTGGAATTTTGTAGAGCCCTCTAGGTCCGGCACAAGGAAGATAGGCCAAGTAAGCAAAAACTCCAAAAATAAGCAACAATTATCAATTAAGCCCACTTGTTTGCCAAAGGCAAAAAGTGAATTAGAATGGGAAAATAAAAGTGCAAGAGAAGTCAAATAAGCTAAGAAGAATAGAAAAATATTAAACTAAAAATACTCAATCAGTTCGCCTAACCTCGCGATTCCAAACCTCACAATCCTCAGCGTAGCGTCCTGCATATATGCATACAAGTAATCAATAGTAGTTCTCACCTATTGCATGTAAGGAAACTCCATACATTTCCAGGTTACAAGAACGAGTCACCCACAGGCGACATGCAGACCCCCAAAAGGGTCTATTATGACCTAGCCCAAAATCCAATATTAGTTAGATTTTAAAGTCAGATCGGCGTTTTGTACCTCTAAGATTGTTAATAAGGCTAGAGAACGGCTTCTCAAGCTCGAACGTTCTACAAATCGCTTTCTCTCCCATAAACCAGAAGCTTCCCTTCGTTCGTCAATGGCGGAAACGGAGAAAAGGAAGAGAGAAGGAACACCTTTTTGGTGAAGGGACAAACGAAGAAATGAGTCATGTAAGAATGACCCATATGCATGCTACTTAAATACTCTAGGAGTTAACGCACGTCGCATACGACACTAAGTCAACATGTGTCATCCAGTGATTTGATAGTCAATGCAGATCACGTGCATAGGGTAAGCTTGTGAAAGCACCAACTATCGGGTTGGTGAGCCAGGTGCATTTGACTTCGCACTTGGTAAGCATAGCCCGGACAGCCTTGTTCAGGATCCTACCTTGGCCATCATTACCTGACCTCGTTCAGGTTCCTACCTTGGTACTTCACAAGTCCAAGGTTCCGCCCTTTCCAGCCACGTTCGACCTTATCCGCCCTAAGGTGTTATCACCCTTCTAAGGGTTAATCCAGTCATGGTAACCCGGTTTCCTTGTTGACATATGTTAACTAAGTGCGAACCCAGATTTGTGGCAGAGTTGTTATTACCATAATTATTGTGTAATTAAAATACTTTAATCTAAAAGTGCCACGTGGGCAACTGAAACCTTACATTCACCCCACCTTGTAAAGAATTTTGTCCGCAAAATTCAAAGAATTTTACCCTTCGAGCAACTCGGGGTACAGCTACACGAGCTCTCCTTCTCGCTCCCAAGTTGCCTCCTCAAGAGTCCTTCCTTCCCATTGTACCTTGACTTTGGGGATAATCTTACTTCGGATCTTCTTCTTCATTCTGTCCAAAATCTAGGCCGGTCACGTGGGGCAGGTTAGATTCTCCTTAATCTGCACCGTGTCCGGCTCCACCATGTGTGAAGGGTCTGTTACATACTTTCGTAGTTGAGACACGTGAAATACGTCGTGCAACCCGGACAATTGGGGAGGCAAGGCTAACCTGTAGGCCACCGATCCCACTCTTTGGAGAATTTGATAAGGACCTATGTATCTCGGGCTGAGTTTCCTTACTCCTAAAGCCCGTCCAACCCCGGTGACAGGAGATAGTCTTAGGATTACATGATCGTCCTCTCCAAACTGCAGTGGGCGATGCTTGCTATCATAGTAGCTCTTCTGTCGACTTTGAGCCCGCAACAACTTATCCTAGATCATGCGGATTTGCTCGGATGTGTCATGTACCATCTCGGGTCCAAGGAGTTGACCCTCCTCTACTTTAGTCCAGCACATAGGAGTCCGGCATCTTCGACCGTATAAGGCTTCGTAGGGTAAAATGCCCAGACTAAAATGGAAACTATTATTGTATGAGAACTCCACCAGTGGAAGGTACTTATCCCAGCTAGTTTCTTGCTCTAGAGTGCACGCTCTCAACATGTCCTCTAGAGTCTGGATGGTTCTCTCGGTCTAACCGTCGGTTTGTGGGTGGTAGGCCGTATTGAGTCTTAATTGGGTCCCGAAAGCCTCCTGAAGAGCACCCCAAAACTTGGAGGTGAACTTGGGATCTCGGTCACTGACAATGCTTTCTGAGACACCATGTAGCCGGACTATCTCTTTAATGTAAAGTTGGGCTAATCTTTTCATGGTATGGTCGGTCCGTACAGGCAAGAAATGGGCCGACTTGGTTAGCCTATCAACGATCACCCAGATGGAATCACATCCGTATTGCGTTCTTGGTAACCCGGTCACGAAGTCCATCGATATGCTATCCCATTTCCATTCTAGGATTTGCAAAGGTTGTAATAGGCCTGACAGTCTCTGATGCTCAATCTTTACTTTTTGACATACAAGGCACTTGGCTACATGCTCAGCTATATGCCTTTTCATTCTTGTCCACCAAAAGTTCTCTTTTAGATCCCGGTACATCTTGGTGGCACCGGGATGAATGCTAAACCGGCCTTTGTGCGCCTCAGACAAAATTTTATCCACTATCTCGCCCTTTGGCACCACCACTCTCCCTTTGTATGCTATCAATTCATGGGTTCCCCGGGATATGTCGTTTTGTCTGAGCAGGGATTTCACATCCTCGTCTCATTCTTGGGCCTCTTGAATCTTCCGAATTAGCTCATTATTAACTCAGATTGCCCTTAACTCGAGACCCCGGTCACCCTTGATTACGGTCATGTGCATATCCCGAAAATCCTCTATCAGCTTGCATTCTGCCATCATCAAGCAAGCCGTGCTCATATGCTTCCTGCTTAGGGCGTTTGCCACCACATTTGCTTTTCCGGGATGGTATTTTAACTCAAAATCATAGTCCTTGAGGAAATCCATCCATCGTATTTGCCTCATGTTCAGCTCCTTCTGATCAAATAAGTATTTGAGGCTCTTGTGGTCACTGAGCACCACGAGTTTGGCACGATATAGGTAGTGCCTCCATATTTTCAGAGCAAAGACCACTATTGCAAGTTCTAAATCATGTGTTGGGTAGTTCTCCTCATGTGGCTTCAGCTGCCGGGAAGCATAGGCAACCACCCTTTTCTCTTGCATCAGGACACATCCCAGTCCCTGCCCGGATCTGTCACAATATACCTCGAAACTTCCTTCAGGGTCGGGAAGGGTTAACACAGGAGCCGTGGTCAATTTTTCCTTTAATCTGTGGAAGCATTCCTCGCACTCATGGGTCTAAATGAAAGGAGTCCCCTTCCGAGTTAGGCGAGCCAAGGGCAACACCATTTGTGAGAACCCTTGAATGAACCTCTGATAGTACCCGACCAGTCCCAGGAAACTCTGGATCTCAAAAACACTCTTGGGCCGTTTCCAAGTCATCACGGCCTCAATCTTACCAGGGTCAACTGCTACCCTTGTTGTCAAGATCATGTGGCCGAGGAACCTCACCTCGAAAACCAAAATTCGCACTTAGACAACTTGGCGTACAACTGGTCATTCGTCAGCATCTAGAGAACGGTCCGGAGGTGCTTGACATGCTTCTCTTCATTCTCAGAGTAGACCAATATGTCATCAATGAACAGCACCACGAATTCATCCAAGAAAGGTTTGAAAACCCGGTTCATATAATCCATGAACATAGCCGGGGCGTTCGTGAGACCGAACGGTATGACTTGATATTCATAATGGCCATACCAAGACCGGAATGAGGTCTTAGGTATGTCCTCGGGCTTAATCTGAACTTGGTGGTACCCGGATCACAAGTCTATCTTAAAGAATACTCGGGCTCCCTTCAACTGATCTAATAAATCATCAATCCGGGGTAAAGGATACCAGTTCTTTATGGTGACCTTATTCAGCTGCCGGTAATCCACACATAGCCGTATACTTCCGTTCTTCTTTTTCACGAAAATAATAAGGGCACCCATGGAGACACACTCGGCCTAATAAACTCCTTGGATAATAAATCCTTAAGTTGTGCCTTTAGCTCTTTTAACTTCAAAGGAGCCATACGGTACGGGGCTATAGATATGGGTCCTACGCCCGAGATCAAATCAATGGAGAATTCAATCCCTCTGTCTGGTGGGAGTTGTGTGATCTCCTCCGGGAATACATCAACAAACTCGTTCACGATCGGGATCCTTGACAGGTCTACGCCCGGCCCGTCCTCCGCTACAATTAGCAAAAGACAGCCCCGTGCTCCTTTCCTCATTTCCTTGTGAACTTGTATGACTGAACCAAGTGAACTGGAATCCGGCCTCATCCCGTTTGAAGGTGCCACGACCTTTTTGTTGTAACAATCCAACATAATGCCATACATAGCTAACGAATCCATCCCAAGAATAATCTCCAGGGTGGGCATTGCAAGGCAGTACAAATCAACACTGTACTCCTTGCCCTCAAAAAGAAACTGCACATCTCGGCAGTACGTATCAACCCGACACTGCTCCTTAGAAGCGATGGTAACCTCCATAGGAGGGGAAAGTCTGAACACCTGAAGGTTCAGTCTGAAAATGATATGAATACTTCACACTTAACCAAGAAGGGGGGTGAATTGGTTAGACCTTGGTAAATCAAAATTCTTTAAACAAAATCAGAGTTTTCAAAGGATCTTCATCACAATTCAAAATCAAGAAATCTTTTTTACAATCAAGTAACTCAGCCCCTTAGGATTCAATGGATCAAAACTGATTCTTCAAGATAATCAAATCAAACAAGAAACAATTATTACAAGGAGAATAGATTCAAAAGCAACACACAAGCAATTTATACTGGTTCACTTCAAACACTATGAAGCTACATCCAGTTTCTTCCACTCAACACTAGAGTGAAGTTCCACTATTAACAATCTGTTCTTACAAGCAATTACACAACCTCTCTTTATCAACCCTAGATAAAGTTCAGCAATCTAAAACCCTATTAGATCCTTAGAGGCAAATCCACTGAGAACACTACTCAATAGAAACTCTAGAGAAACCCTATCTCTAGTTACATGTAAGAACCAAACACAATAGCAATTTTCAAAACAAAACACAAAACGAAAATTACAATCAAATTAAGGAGAGAAACAACCTGATGATCCAAGGTATGTAATGCAAATGAAGTTAGCAGAATAGGTTGAATCTTTAAAATACAAGAAGCTTATCTTTCCTTAATCTTGAAATGATTGTATGCTTCAAGAATGACTTATTTTCACATGATCAATGCAACATGAAGCATGACTGAATCAAACTCTCAAAAAAGAATTTAGAAAGCTCAGAAGACTGGTTTTGGCTCAGAAATTTCGAATGGGTATTTTCCACAAAGTTGTAAAAACAGCTGAGCAAGGTTTCTATTTATAACAGAAATTTTTAACCGTTAGTAATCGATTAAACCGCACAAATAATCGATTAAAATACTTTGGTAATCGATTACAATTTAATTATAATCGATTAATATGTTCATAGCTTTTCTGGGTTTGAATCATAATCAAAATAATCGATTAAACCGAGCTGTAATCGATTATTATAGTCAAAACATATATTTCATAACACTTGTTTAATCGATTACAGAACCTGGTAATCGATTAAACCAGTTCTAACGCATTTTCAAAAAGCTTAGATAATCGATTACGAATCCTGGTAATTGATTAAGCCAGTGCAGCATAGTTTTGCAAAAACAAGGTGTAATTGATTACTAGCTTGGGTAATCGATTATGGCAGTTCAATGCTAAAAACAGATACAAGCATGTAATCGATTACGGCTTTAATATAATCGATTAAACCAGTTCAACTATGCAGTTCTTTTAAAACATAGGTCAAATAATCGATTAAAACGACATGGTAATCGATTAAAGTGTTCCTGAAATGTTTCCAGATTTAACGAAGAACAAAATAATCGATTATACTCTTACTGTAATCGATTATTACAGTGAAGAACACTTTTTCATAAAACCTTTGAATTTTTTAAAGCTTTTGGTTGATTTGTTAATGCTTTGTGATTTTAGTTAACTTAATTAGATGATTATGCAATGAATGAATGCCATGCACTTGGATCACCCTAATTGCTTTTCTCTTACACAATTTTAATCCTAAAGCTATCTTCAAGTTGTCCTTTGTATGTTGAAAGCTCAAAACCAAATCTTGAGTAATTTCTTCATTCTTCTGAAGCAGCTCCCCCTAAATCCAACACAGTCCTAAGGCCGTACTATCCTTAATGAAGGAGTGAGTAGCTCCAGAGTCGAACAAGACTCTCACATCATAATCATTTATCGAAACCGTACCTCGGATCAAGTTAGGAGCTCGGACTGCCTCTCTGGCATCCATCATGTAAATCCGGCCTGTGATGGGTGTGGTAGCCATCACTGGAGCGACCATTTCTCGGCTGTCTGTCCACGGGCACTCTCTAACATAGTGGTCAGGCTCGCCACACCTAAAGCATATCAACTGACCTGAGCGGCACACTCCCCAGTGATCTGCCCCACACGAGGTACACTTAGGAGGTTGGGTCGGTCTTCGATGCAATCCTCGTTGACTCAAGCTCTTCTTAAATCGATATGTTGAAGAAGCGACCCTCAAGTCCCGGCACTTGCCCTTCCCGGCTAGACCTGAATTAACAGGCTTCCTCCCTTATTGTCTTATTGAGGGGCTCGGCTGGCTTCCATTGCGCCTCCTAATCATGTCCTTAACCGGGCGGCACTGCCTCACCAGGCTGCCCATATCTCGAGATCCACTCCCAGCAATCTTCTCTTCAATGCTCTCCTTAAGTCCCCTCTGGAATTTGGCAGCAAGGACCTCGGCATCAGGGAGAGCTCTTCTGAAATGAGCATACTTAGCCAATTCATTGAATTTGGCTAAGTACTCATCCACCGACTTCTGTCCCTGGACGAGGCACTCGAACTCGGCCTGCTTCTGTTCTCGGGCATCCCTGGGGAAATACCTGTCCAAGAACTGGGCTTCGAAGGTCTGCCATGTGATGCTCTCATCCTGGTCTCTCAACAATAGCAAAGTGTTGACCCACCACTCATGCACGTCCCCTCGAAGCAAATAAGTAGCATAGAGGAGCCTCTGATGGTCCGGGCACTCCATCACTGTGAATATCTTCTCTAACGCCTGCAACCATTTGGCAGCCGCAACGGGGTCATAGCCCCAATGGAACACCAGAGGGTCATGCTTGCGGAAGGCAATAAGCATTTTCCCCCTGGTTGTCGTGTCCTCTTCGACCTCAGCTCGGGGAAATCGGTCTCCTCTATGGTGGCGGGGTCCATCAGAATGAGGGGTACCCCCACCATGGTGGCGACTACCTTCGCCCTCGTATGTAGGTGGCAGAGAGGGTGTTTGGCCCTCCCTTCGCAGCGACCTCAGCTCGGCCATCAAGGCTTCGTTGACCTGCATTAAGGCCTCGTTCGCTTGCCGGTTTGCAGCCATCTCCTGTTGCATAGCTGCAAAGGACGCTATCACTGGGTCCGGTGTGCGTTGGCGTCCGCCATCTCGCTATTGTTTCGGGTTCTCACCATGATACTACACATGTCACACAAAAGGGTGAGTTGATCAAGCCGACACTTGTGATCACACATGCAATAATCATAACGGACACCAAAATCAATATGCATCACCCACAAATTACCATACATAATGCTTCCGAAGGAAAGACCGCTCTGATACCATTTAAAATGTAATAGCCCATATGCATCCGATTGTTAACATTCCATTATGGTCATTAAGCGCAGTAATTAACTTAAGAAAATTAATTAGGAAGCAACTAAATAAAATGATGTCATCCTACGTCCACAAATAAAATAGCTTTGCATTATGTATGGTAACTGTTCATGAGTTTACAAGCATAAAATGACCCCGGGTACGTTCTCCCCTCAGGGCTGGGTTACAAACATGCGTGAGTAGATATCAAACTACAGAGTCAACATGCTCCAAAATAATCTAAGGTTCACATAGAACCCGTCCCGACTCGGCCTCTTGTCCGGAATTCCCCCGGATTGCCTCGCTACCTGGGCCTCTTGCCCTGGGATCTGCCGTCCTCTCTGTACTAATCACCTTCAATGACATATAATCCCCAACCGGGGTGAGACAATAATCTCAGTGAACTTCAGGTTTTGGAGGCTTCTCCTTTCCCGGGTTCACTTCCACGATACATAGCATCAAAATGGCATTACACAAGCTAGCCATCTCGGCTTATACAAAACACATCACATGTATATAATCACACGGATATAACAAGAGAGATCATCCAACTTAATGGGCACATTCCCTGTATATGCTTGCCTGAGGAAGATCATCCAACTTAATGGGCACATTCCCTCCGGGTTCTACACGGAAGTATACGACTCTAAGGGAGTCCATATTTGTCCATTCTACTGGCCAGAGAATCTCACAGATCGCAACAAAGCATCACAGTGCAAATCATATACATGTTCTCAATCAGAAAGCAGTAACACATAATTTCGATACATGCATCATGACATACAATAACCATTACTTCCTCGGAGTATGGTGGAACATGGTCCGGAGAAGGACTCTCAAGAACAGAGAGCTTACTTGTTCTAAGTTCTGCACTGGTTTGCCCAACCTCGCGATTTCGAACCCCACAATCCTTAGCGTAGCGTCCTGCATATATGCATGCAAGTAATCAATAGTGGGTCTCACCTGTTGCATGTAAGGAAACTCCATACATTTCCAGGTTACAAGAACGAGTCACCCACAGGCGACATGCAGACCCCCAAAAGGGTCTATTATGACCTAGCCCAAAATCCAATATTAGTTAGATTTTAAAGTCAGATCGATGTTTTGTACCTCTAAGATTGTTAACGAGGCTAGAGAACGGCTTCTCAAGATCGAATGTTCTACAAATCGCTTTCTCTCCCCTAAACCAGAAGCTTCCCTTCGTTCCTCAATGGTGGAAACGGAGAAAAGGAAGAGAGAAGGAATGCCTTTTTGGTGAAGGGACAAACGAAGAAATGAGTCATGTAAGAATGACCCATATGCATGCTACTTAAATACTCTGGGAGTTAATGCATGTCGCATACGTCACTAAGTCAACACGTGTCACTCCAGTGATCTGATAGTCAATGCGGATCACGTGCATAGGGTAAGTTTGTGAAAGCACCAACTACTGGGTTGGCGAGCCAAGTGCATTTGACTTCCCGCTTGGTAAACGTAGCCCGGACAGCCTTGTCCGGGATCCTACCCTGGCCATCATTACCCGACCTCGTTCGGGTTCCTACCTTGGTACTTCACAAGTCCAAGGTTCCGCCCTTTCCGGTCACGTCCGACCTTATCCGCCCTAAGGTGCTATCACCCTTCCAAGGGTTAATCAGGTCACGGTAACCCGGTTTCCTTGTTGACATACATTAACTAAGTGCGAACCCGGATTTGTGGCAGGGTTTTTATTACCATAATTACTGTGTAATTAAAATACTTTAATCTAAAAGTGCCACGTGGGCACCTGAAACCTTACATCACCCAAGAAGATGACTTCGCGCATGAAGGGTTGCTCTATTGAGCCCCCTGAATCGCTACCTCCCATGCCTAAAGCAGAATCGAAAATGAGAGAAATAGACATTTTTCAGAAGCAAACCTTTAACGAAAGAAATGTTTGAGCAAGCAGAAGATCAGGAAAGCAAAGAAGCAAGATTGGCGGTAGGAAGAAATGACGAAAGTCCCATCTACTTAAATGCACGGTAAGGCTTGACGGTTACTGACGGGATTTGAAACGTCCCCTGGAAACTCACACCAAGATTGACTCCACTCACCCACTACCACACGTCTTTAGTACGTACCCACTCCTTGAGTGACACGTATGCATAAGTACAGCTGCGTGGGTGACACATGCCTGCAGCATTTAAAGAGATGTAACACATGTTTTCAATGCCCACTCCAACGGTCAGATATTGGCAGAAGGTTCTCAGCCTTGATGCTTCACTTGCCTGACATGTCCAACCTTATCCACAAAACAAATCAATCCATCCTGGACAACTCAGCAACAGCAACCTGGATAACTTTGTCTAGATTGGAGCCTCGACATTACTCTACAAAGCTATCGACCTTGACGTGGGACATCGATCGTCCACCCTCGGGGGCTTTTTGCGTTCATTATTTTTTACCTACCATGACACTGGACACTCTTCATCAACGCTCCTTCATCCTTTTTCGCCTATAAATTGGCTCAGAGGCTGGGGGGCTTATGTACAGTACAAAATGGTAAAGTTACACGTGACTGTTACTGTGGGGTCACTGAACACTTGTATGCCTTTAGTGTCAACCCTACTGTAGTGATGGTGCGTATTTACTCTTTAAGTGTCAACCCTGACACGTATGTCCGCCCTCTGTGTTAGCCTTGTTACAGGAGCGCGAACGTTAATAGTGAATATCTCCTTATCAACAAAATATACATTATGCCTAGTGATAAGCGTTTGTCGTGTGGCTTCAAAACAATTAAACTACGCTAATTCTGTAGCATAGAATTAACCTAGGTCGACTCAGAGACACAATCAATATGGTTCCAACTTCAATTCACTAGTAAATAATGGGGGGATTTTTATCAAACAGTTTGTATGCGCTAAATGAAAATTGCAAAAACACAAACTACAATTAAAGATTAATGCAGAAACTAACAGAATTGATAACAAGTAATGTAAAACAGATTAAAGAGCATCAATCCAATTCACCAAACCAAGCTATTCGAATCATCATCATTCTCAGAAATTTATCCTATGGTGAAAGTTCATTCAATTTCATTAGGAGCAGTTCAATCGAATTAACCCCTAAATTAATTGAAACCACAAACCCTAATTGAAATATCATCCAATTAATCTGTGCTTTATATTCGAAATTAGGACATGAATCCATAACCTAATCTGCTTTCAATTCTAAACGCATTCATAATCATGAAAACAAAATAGCAATTGAAGAAGAAAGTGAACATTCACACAGAATTTGAAATACTAAACCAGAACTCAAATTCTCCTCTTGCTTGGATTGGATCCTTGGATTGAGTGATTATTTAGCCTTCCATGATGATCACCAAGGAAAGCCCCATGAAAAGTGCAGAAAAATGGAAGAATAGCAAAGTGGAAATGAAGAAGATGAAGAACAATGAAGAACAAATGAGAGAAAATGAAGAACAAGCTTTTGATTCTAAAAACTTAAAAAGAGAAAAATAAAGTTGTATGTGCAAAATGTAAAGTGTTGTCCAAGTTTCACTAAGGTCACTAATATGTAGTGACTAAGTCTGAAGAAAAGAATGAGCCATGAACAAAATCCATCAATTCTAATTATTTGCTATTTACAACCATAAAATCAAATTCGCAGCCTAAAATTACAAGTGCAGAAGTTCTAATTTCGAAGCTTAAAATGACCCTCCAAATGATAGAATTGACCTCGGGCTATTTCTAGCAAACTTTTAGATCTTTTTTTTATCTTTCTAGGGACTCCTAGAACACTCCATTCGGAGTTCCGTAGAGCTCTATAGGTCCTGTACAAGACAGATACGTCAAGTGAGCAAAAATCCAAAAATACGCAACAATTAGCAATTAAGCCCACTTACTTGCCTAAGACAAAAACTGAATTAGAATAGGAAAATAAAGGTCCAAGAGAAGTCAAATAGGCTAAGAATGATAGACAAAAATTTAACTAAAAGCACTCTATCACCTGGTCATTCAAATTAGTGTAACCACCTTATCTCCTAATATCTCTCCAGTTATCTACAAGCTGTTACTTATCTACAAGTAACAATATATCAATAAGGTACACATTATCTCTTATTTTAATTATATAATTGTCTGTTACTATCTGTTATCTAATGAACACATCACTAACAAACAAATGCTCCACGCTATAAATACAAGTTCTTTCTAAACCTTTACTAAGTCATTATTCAGAAGACAACCTCCTCAGTATTCATCACTATCCACCCACGGTGGACATCCCTCCAAGATACTCTCGGAAGCCTTTTACACACTCTCACACACTCAGTTATTTTCCTATAATTGATGTACTTACTTGAGCGTCAGAGTCATTTCCTTTGTTTTGCAGGATTTGGAACCCACTTAGACCTCCTCTAGCTCATATGTGAAATTTCCAGATTTTGGTAAGAATACTACTATTCTAGCTTTCCACTTTCTGTCATAGTCTCACTTTATCCCTTTAACCATTTCCTTTTAAGCTTGTGTTTGATTCTGAGAAGAGAGAAGTAGAGAGAAATTTGATGAGTCTTGTATAGGATTTATATATTTTACTTTTTATTTTAATTAAAAAAGTTTTTATTTTTTATTTTTATACTTTTGTTCCTTTCATCTAAATCAAACATAACATTAGACCTGAATTTTAAAAAGAAGTTTTATTTGATTCGTATAATATAATTTCTAATTAATGTATAACATATCAAAATCAGTTTTTTTTTTTTTTTTGCTTTCACTCTCTTTAATTTTCCTAAGTGAGATTAGAAATATGATGATTGTGGACACTATTTTTTTTTATTATTATTATGAGGAATTGAACTTACACATATTATTCAATCAATTAAGTTAAATTCTTTAGTTGTTTATAGTTGATACTATGGTGAAATATATTGATATTGTCATGGAGAAGAAGACAAATATAAAGAAAAGAAATAAAAGAATAATGAATTACAAAGATAAAAACTTAAAAGAAAAATATTGATATTTTCAAGAACTAGAAGTCAAATACAAAGGAAAGAAACGGAGAATAAAGAAATTGAAAGATAAAATTTGGAAGAAACATTAAGCACAAAATATATGCCTTCTCCATAAATAGAAAAAAAGAAAAAAAAAGAGGTAATATTTTCTATTAACAAAAAAAATTAACATAAAAATTTAAATAATTATTACATGCTTAGATAATATAAATATTTTTTACACTGTTATTTAAAACACTATAATGTACAATAAGTGTTATTTATCTATTATTGTTACTTTTATAATAATTATATTAAAAATTATATAATTAATTATTTTTAATTAATTAAAATTATAAGATATTTAGAATGGGGTAAATACTTATTATTAGACTAAAAAAATTAAAATTTTTATTTATTATTTTTTGTTAACCATATTTTTCTTATAAAAAAATTATGTTAAAAACGTATTTAATTTTAAGAAATTATAAAAATTAAAATAAATATCTTCATCAATTTCATACTAACTTGGGGAGAAGTTTTTCTTTTTAGTTACAAAAACATTTCACTCAAATAAACAATAAAAATTCATTAACTCTATCGAATTTTCCTGTTCTCTATCTCTAATTCTCTAGCGAAACATTCACTGTCAGTCAGTGAAAATTTGAATTTTCAAAACGGTTAACATTTAGGTCGTTTGGCAGGGAATAAATTTTTAGTTTCTTGAAAATTTTAGGATGAAAATTTTAGTTTTTCATTTTGGTATTCATTTTAAAAAACAAATTTCCTTGTGAAAGGAAATTTCCCATGAATGTTTTTTCAAATAATTAGTTTTTCAGGAAAACTTTCTCATGGAAAAGGTAAAAATCCTACTTTTCCAAGTTTAAATTTTCTTTTATTATAATAAAAATATTGTATTATTTTTATTGCATCAAGAAACTAAACATGAATTAAGAAAATTCAGAAATTAAAGTGATAAATAATTTTAATTGTAGTAGCTCTATTTTATTTTGAGATGTCTAAATAACTCTTTTTTTATAAACAAAACTTTTTTTTACAATTATAACTGAAAACAAATATTTTTTTCTATATATGAATGTATTTTTAATATTTTTCATTTAATTTAAAATTATTTTTTTAATTTTAAATAAATTACCCTAACCATTTAAAATTGAGTGTAGTTAAGGAAACTTAATTCTTCTTAAACGACAAATTATGATTCAAATTTTGGTTAAGAGAGGAACCTTTATTGCTTATTATGAAATATGAATTATTCATCTGGAAACAATAAAATAAAAGCTGTCTTACATTTTGGTTTTTCGTTTTGTATGGTTGAATAGTTGATTTTTCTCGAGTTTTTCTTTTCTTGCGGATTTTGATCAAGTTGTTTATTTCTCATTCTTTATTTTATTTATTTCCCATTTGTTATTTTGAATGAACTGGTCCAAGTCAGTGTTTACTTCGTCTAAGTAAATCTTGCTCTCAATTCTAGTAAATCTAGAGATTGTTGCTTATAACAAAAAAAAAAAAATGCTAAAAGTCATAAAAAGTTATACATTTTAATTCTATAAAGACTAAAAATAGTTTATTTTACAGTGACTAAATACAAACTTAGAGTATTTTAGAGGAAAAAAACATATTTTGGCAAAAAAAAATCTAGATTTTGATATATATGTATGAACTCTATATTCTATTTAAGTTTGACTTTAACTTATTTTTATGATTTTTATTCCTTTTTTAATCAGTTTGGCAGTTGAGTGGATAAATTGTTTTAGAAATATTTTAAAAAAAATAAAAAAAATGAGATAAATTTTTTTATAAATAAAAATAAATTTCTCATTAACATTTTAGTTTATAAAGAAGTTCAATTCATTTTTTTATTATTTTTTTAATAAAAATACTTCTTGAGAAGTTTATATCTAAAAAAAACTCTCCCTTTCAAAAATTTATACTGATTGACTTTAATTACTCTCAAATTTTATTTGAAATTCCATTTTGTTTATCGTTGAAATACATTGCACAGTCATTCAATTGCTTTCTCTCAATTTTTATTTGAAATTCCATTTTGTCCAACTGAGATATTATTGAATAAAAGTTGTGTCCATGCTTTATTTCACACCATTTGAATAGGGAAATCAATATTGTGTTGTGCTCTATTTCTCCATTTGAATAAACTTTTAGGAACTTGACTATACCTTGCCAAGCAGAAGAAAATGGTTGATCATGGAGGTGTGCCAGTAGAAGTTGGTGGTGAGGCGGACTATGCAGTACGTAATGCTCGAAAAACCGAGTTGGTTGAAGCTCCTTGGAAAGGAGCCCCAACCATGGCTCATCTATTTGAGCAATCCTGTGACAAATATAGCCACAATCCACTTATTGGAACAAGAAAGCTAATACGAAAAGAGTTTGTTACATCTAGTGATGGCAGGAAGTTTGAGAAACTTCATTTTGGAAACTATGAATCGGAAACCTATGGAGAGGTATTTTCTCGCGTGTCAAATTTTGCGTCTGGTCTTCTTAAATTAGGCCATAGTGCAGATAGCCGTGTTGCAATTTTCTCTGATACAAGGGCTGAGTGGCTCATTGCCCTTCAGGTAAAATTATGGTTGCTTTTATTGAGTCATTCCATTACCTTTTGGTTTAATTCACACATTTTAATGAAAATATTGCCAAACTTCAGGGTTTCTTCAGGCACAATGTAACAGTTGTTACTATTTACGCTACACTAGGTGAGAATGCTCTGGTCTACTCACTAAATGAGGTAGGAAATTATTATGTCTTGCATAATATCTTAGAGGCTGTATAATTATATGAAAATAGTTGGATGTGATACTGCATTTTAGAGACGTCAAATCCAAAATGGTAAATGATTACAGTAACTAAAAGTGATGGACATTTTCTCATTTGAGCTTTGTGATGTGAACAGACTGAAGTATCTACTCTGATCTGCGAGTCCAAGCTGTTGAAGAAGTTGGATGCAATAAGATCAAGACTAACCTCTGTCCAAAATGCAATTGACTTTGAAGATGATAGCAATGAAGAAGATGCTTTCTCAGGAAGTTTGAGCAACTGGACAATTTCATCTGTTAGTGAAGTTGAGAAACTCGGGAAAGAAAGTCCGGTTCAACCAAGCTTGCCTTCCAAGAATGATATTGCGGTTATCATGTACACAAGTGGAAGTACAGGTCTGCCAAAGGTTTGTTTCTTCTTCAAAGTTCTGTTACAGGTGTCCCTTTCTGTGTGTATGTGAATGTATAATCTCTTATTCATATTTGTGATTTGATGCAAAGTGCTTTTGTCTAGATTCATGCTTGTGAATAATGATTTTGGGTGATAAAATATCAACAAGAACCATATCAAGACATTATATTAATATAATGAAAATTTTCTTGTCTGCAACATTGAGAACCAAGAGGATTTCCCTCAGCTCAGTTCTATGATTCCCTTTGATTTGACAGGGTGTTATGATTACTCAGGGAAACATTGTAGCAACAACAGCAGCTGTTATGACAATTATTCCAAATCTTGGTAGCAAGGATGTGTACATGGCCTACTTGCCCCTTGCTCATGTTTTTGAAATGGCAGCAGAGGTAATTTCTTCTTAGCCTTCTAACTGTCAAAGTAGTTGATGATATTATCTCTAACTTACCGTGGTTGTCCAGTCTGTTATGCTAGCTGTAGGTTGTGCCATCGGTTACAGCTCTATTCTGACTTTGACTGACTCATCCAGTAAAATCAAGCAAGGAACCAAGGGAGATGCTAATGTGTTTAAGCCTACACTTATGGCAGCTGTACCAGCTATTGTCAATCGTATTCGAGATGGAGTTGTAAAAAAGGTTTGAATCAAACTAACATTATATATATAGTAACTTGAAAAGAAAATTGTGACAGTTCATGGACTGTTTGTGGTCAAATGCCATAGTTACTATTGTTTAGCCTTATACTTCGCCAATGAGGAAGAACACAGTCATTGTTGCAGCATCTAGGTTGAGTATTGATTTTAGCATCCAACCATTTGATAGATGGTTTATCAATACCAAATGAATGTACTCTTCCTTTTATCTTATCATAGAAAGATAAAAAGAAAAATAGAAATGGAATTTGACTACAAACACATGTCAGCTAGTGACTTAATTAATGAATCTATTAGGTTTGACAATATCTGGGATTTAATTGTACTTTCTCATATAAATTTAGGAAAATTTTGGTTGTTTTTGTAAGAGGTCTGTTTAAGTTAAGGTAGAGGGGAGGAGTAACAACACAGCTTTATCCCACTTGGTAAGGCCTGCTACATGGATCATATATGCTGTTGACTCTATAAAAGCAAAGTTCTCAATGTATAATTTAGAGTGAATTTTTTAATGGTTTCCCCTAAAGTTTCTTGTAACTCTTAGTTCGACAATGTTATAGGATGAAAGGGTTGCTGCTTGGAAGAATAAAAGGAAGACCAAGTAGTTAATTTAGACTGATAGAACAATTAGTTAATTAGAGGGGGGTTAATTTTATAAATAGTGAGAATAAAGGGAAGGGATATCATTTTATGGACTCATATTTAGAAAACTGAGCAAGAGTTCTTTTGTGAAAAGGAAAATCCTTGGTGGTGCGATCTTTCTACTTGTTGTATTCATTTATAGTCAAGCAATAAAATCATTCTATTATCTTTCGTATTTCCTTACGAGTTCCTAAGAGAAGAATTCCAATTTGACACTTAGTTTTGTATTGTAGCAGCTATATTTGAGCATTTCCTTGCATGAGCAAACTACCTTAAAACTAGTTCATGTTATTGTTTGCTCAATAACTCTAACACTACTACTACTCAAACTTTTCCCACATGCATTCATCAACAATCTTATCTTTTTCTTGTATCTCTACTCACAACATCAATACTTTCATCTCCACTATATTTAATTTTACTTCTATTAGAACTTTACCATTCTATCATTTACTAGCATTGTGAATTGATGGTGATATATATATCAACTATAATTTTCAATTTTGAAAGACACTTTCCAGTCACAATTCACAAATTGTAAAAACTTATATTTTATGTGTCCCTTTCTGTTGCTATTGAATGCTTTAAAGCAGTGACTAAATAGTTGTTTCTCTTCCTTACTCTTTTCTATAATATACTTAGGTTGAGGAAAAAGGGGGCTTGTGAAGAATCTTTTTCATTTTGCATACAGCGCCGACTGTCTGCTGTAAAAGGAAGCTGGCTTGGAGCTTGGGGATTGGAGAAGTTGGTGTGGGATACCATTGTCTTTAAAAAAATTCGTGCTCCAATTGGAGGCCACCTCCGTTATATGCTTTGTGGGGGAGCCCCTTTATCTGGAGATTCACAGCACTTTATCAATGTCTACATGGGGTAACCATTCCTATCTTTATACCACATATTCTTGGAACTAACTAGTCACATGTATGCTTGTGTGTTCAAGTCGCGGTGTATGTGATGGGGTCATGGATCTAGGTGGTGGAAGAAGTTATTTGCTATACATAGTTTGATTTTAATGTAAATTTCTATCTAATAGTAAGTGTAAGATACAACAATGTAACACCCCAAAATTTTGGAAGCATAGTCAACTATCAGGATAAAATGTTGATCAGAGGCAGTATAAAGATTTGGGGGAAATGACGCAAATACCCCTGGACATTTTGATAAATGACCAAAATACCCCTAGGTATTTTAGCCAGATATTTTTAAAAAAAAGAGAAATCTTATAAATACCCTTGGATGTTTTGAAAACGACCAAGAATACCTCCAGGGTAACAATTTCAGAGATATCTTGAATATTTTTGGAAATGACGATTTTACCCTTAGGGTGAAAAGTAAAATTACCAAAATGCCCCTAGGTCAAAACTGACCAAGATGACTTTAGAAATTTGTGGGAACCTGAGTATAGAATAAAATACTCTTTGATAAAAAATTATCAGCAAGGTTGGAGGCGGAGAACCCTAAAATAGAATTTCTACGAATTTTGGAAAATAGGTTGGAAAGAGCTTAATCTAGACTATCTCGAGTATCAGAAAATTATAGGAAAAAGATGGATGTAATCTATGAAGTTTTTCTTAATTATGGGAGGAATAGGTTGCCTAAATAAGTTAGTTTAGTAATTTTAATAATTCAAGACAAATTGGACCAATAAGAACTTAGAAAATTGCTATTACATGGAATAAAAGGAAAATCTGTGGAATAGGTTATCTGAGATCAAGCCTTGGCTGTATGATACAATATAAAGGGAGGAAAGCTTTAGGAACATTCAAGAAGGGACACATGGATGTTTAAGAGACTTGAAAATTTGCTATTGGTCCACTTGTAGGGTGAAAATTTAATTTTAAGTAGATTTTTATCTTGTTTCCTTAGAAAAACACGTGGACAGTTTTAAGCATTATTTCAAAAATCCCAACCGTCAAAAGTTAGATATGTGAGATAGGAGTATACCTTTAAAATTTTAAAGAAATCCAACGGTTAACGAACCCAGAATAATTATTTTCTAGAAACGGGTTGTGGGAAAATTTAAGAATGAAGAAAAAACACAAAATCCTCCCATCCACAAAAATTGGTGAAACTTACCCTCTAAGCCAAGCATTGCACGTATACAATCAAGGATAGCTTGAGAAGATTCATGAATTAGGACACTTGTACAATGCAAAAGCTTTAGCCAATGGGAGAAAACCAACTAGAAAGCAAGCTAAGATATTTGCACTTCCTTAATGCCCACCATTAAGTAGGAACCGTAAACAAGCTTGGGCAAGGAGGAGATGCACGTGCAAAACAAGACAGCCAAGGAAAAGTGTGGAATTTTCATGATTTAGGCCACTTGGAACATGAAGAAAGGCTAGCCAATGAAAAACTAACCACATGGAAAGTTAGTAATCATCATCCTTGGATATTTTTAAGCTTAGCACCTTATAAAAGAAGTGTAGGACCGAAAGTGGGCAGCTCCAAGAGAGAACTTGGTTGTGCAAAAATCCATCCAAAAGCCTTTCCATTTTATCCTTTCAATTCACCCTTTCACCTAGAGCAAAAATCAAGGCCTATATGTTTATAAGTTCACGTGGAGCCCTATGGATACTAGGAGCAAGGCTATTCAAATTTTAAAGAGAATCCTAAGGTATGGGGAGTTTATGATGAGCTTAGTTTGAATATTAACCTTTGCTTGATTTTATTTGGCTTTGTAGACTAGGTGTTTGTTGAATTGTCTCAAAACTATTGACATGGTTATTTGCCTAGGTAACTTGATTTTAAACTAAGGAATGAGTATTGAATAATGAAGTAAATTTAATGAAGGAAAGTTAAAAGAAATCAAAACATAAGAAGTGGTATGGCTATTTTTTAAAGAAAATAGTTGTTTAAAAAATTTATTTAAAATAGGTTGCTATGTTTGATGTTGGCTGAAATTTTTGTTTAAGTATTTAGTTTAAAATAGGTTGGAAACATGTTTAATTATTTTTAGAAATATGCCAAACTTTATAAAGAATAAGGTTTAGTAGCTTTCTTAAAGAATTCTATGAATTCAAAGCTTACACTCCATGTGTTTGATAATTTGTTTCAATGAAGAAAGTATGTTTCTAAGTTGTTGGTTTGAACCGTTGTTGTTGGATTGAAGTATAATTGCATGGTTGGTTGCTTTAACAAGAGTTATGTATTATTTCATGTGTTGCTAAGTGTTTCCTATGGGAGTCACCATGTGTTTGATAAACTATGAATTATCTGTGAAGAAATTATGAAGTTGAAGTATGGCTTTATGCTTAGATTGTTGTGTAAAGCTTTATGTGATGGTTGAAAGAAGCTTTACGTATTATTTTAAAAAGCATATGCCATGAGTTGTGAAAAATGTTGAGCTTTAAGATGTATGAGAAAAAGAATAATTAAATAAAAGTGGATCATTCATTTCATATGCATATGCCCTGCGAGGGTTAAGCCGTGAAGTTGTTGCCCTGCGGGGGTTAAGCCGCGAAGTTGTTTGTCAGATAGCTAGAGTTGAGATTCGGACGTTCTAAGGTGATGAGCTGGGGGATAGCCACAGTGGGGAGATCACCAAGCCATGATGATCACATGTTGTAGGTGTGAGTCCTTTTGCAACACTGACCTATCCCGACTGGCCAATCCAACTCACGAGGTGTTAAGCTATCTTGACTGTGGCCACTGATAATGAGATGTTGAGAACCTGAGATCTCAGTCATGCATCATATAAAGAAGATGAGCATGCATTATACGCATCACATGATGAGTACGTTGTAAGATGATATGACTTAATTCGTGTGCTGCGTAAATGATTTAAATTAATCTGTGGATAAATAATCTATGCTTGTTATTTTATAAATATTATGATAACCATCTGCGTATATATTCTTTATGAACGTTTTATTCAAACTGTGTTTGTCATAAACTTACCCTATTTTGTGTCTGTGGTTGACACCTGTGATGACCCCAATATATTTGGGCGAGCAGAGGAACAGGAAAGCATAAGTTGTAGATGATATTGAAGAAGGTGTGATGATGAAGATGTGTTGATGACTTGAAACTAGATTTAAATTAGTTGTATTTTACGTTGGCATGTATTTGGGACTGTATAATGAACTATACTTTGGACTGTATTGTTAGACTGTACTTTTTATAATTAAACCATGGAGAGAGAAAGAATTCGTTTAGATATAAACGACTAGTAACATTACAAGCAAAGCGAAATAAATTTTCGTGAAAAAATTTTACTAATCTAATTTTAATACAAAGTGGACACAAGATTTCATCTAAAATTAATCAAGCACGAGAGAGCAAAGAGAGGCGTTACAAACAACAATAAAATTCTTATCCAATTGATGAGGTTAGCTACATGGATCACATGACATTGTTGAGCTAGGTTCAAGACTCAATTCTTAACAATATAATTCTGTGGAATATTCTAGAATATTAGAATTAGTTGTGGAATATTCTAGAGTATTAGAATTAGTTATGGAATATTCTAGAGTATTAGAATAAGTTGTGGAATATTCTAGAGTATTAGAATTAGTTGTATATAATGAGCCCTTTGGATTTCAATCTGAATGAATGAAAAAGAGTATTCATATTACAATATGGTATCAAGAGCAGATTTTCCTGTTATCGTTGTGCAACTCTGAAGCCTATTTTTTTTTATTTAAAAAAAGGCCTACCCTCTTTTGGTTTGAGGTGACTTATGGACTCTTCTAATAATACGAGTGAGGAGCTTCGTGCCTCTCCTAATTTTGATGGTGTTTTCATCTCCAAGGCTGAGTATGAGCAATTTCAGAAGGTGATGCCTCAATTTGCTGAAACAACTAGTCTTGTTGCTCAACAAGGTACGACATTCCATGTTAATGGTAGTAATCGTTGGATTCTCGATTCAGGGGCTTCTGATCATATGACAGGTAATGCAACCTTGTTTTGTTCTTATACCCCTTACTATCAACTGTCACGAATAAGAACAGCTGATGGCAGCTTCTCTACTATTGCTGGAAAGGGATCCATTAAACTTTCTGAACACATTACTTTGAACTCAGTCCTTCATGTTCTCTCTCTTACTTGTAACCTCATCTCTATCAGCAAACTTACATCTGAGTTAAATTATGTTGTGAAGTTCTTTGTCCATGCTTGTGTTTTTCTGGAACAGGACTCGGGGTTGAAAATTGACCGTGCTAGAGAGGAAGAAGGGCTTTACTATTTTGAAAAGGATCTTAATGAAACAAAATTTTTTGCGCACCGTTCATTATCTTTGTCTGATGATTGTAATGATGTTTTGTTGTGACATTGTCGGTTAGGACATCCAAATTTCTTTTATCTTCAGAAGTTGCTCCCAAACTTATTTATTAATAAAAAATCCAGTTCTTTTTCTTGTGATATTTGTCAGTTTGCAAAGCATCATCATGTTTCTTATCCTCTTAGAGTTCATCATGATTCTTCTCCATTTACCCTGATTCATAGTGATATATGGGGCCCAACCCGTGAGAAAAATATATCCAGTACTCGTTGGTTTATTACTTTTATTGATGATCATTCTAGGGTATGTTGGGTATATCTTTTAAAGGATAAGTCTGATGTTGCATCCACCTTTAAAAACTTTCATGCTATGATTCAAACTCAGTTCTAGACCTCTATCCAAATTCTTCGAACTGACAATGGTACTGAATATTTTAATTCTGTTCTTGGAGACTATCTCACCCATCAAAGTTCTATTCCTAAAACTCCTCAACAAAATGGGGTGGCTGAAAGAAAAAATAGACATCTTCTTGAAGTTGCTCGAGCTCTTTTGTTTACCATGCATGTCCCTAAATATCTATGGGGGGAAGCTATCTTGCATGCATCATATCTCATCAATCGGATGCCTACTCGTGTCCTAAATTTTCATTCCCCTTTATCTTGTCTTACCAACACCTTTCCTTTTTTTGGACTCATTCTTCCCTTCCTCTCAAGTTGTTTGGCTGTGTAGCTTTTGTACATGTTCCTCCCCATCAAAGGTCCAAGCTCGATCCTAAGTCTATTCGATGTGTCTTCATAGGATATCCTCCTAACCAAAAGGGTTACAAATGTTACTCACCTTATCTCTGTAAGGTCTTTGTTTCTATGGATGTCACATTTTATGAGACACAATCCTTTTTTCCTTCGACTTCTCTTCAAGGGGAGTCTATTGGGGCAGATGAAGATAAGTCTTGGAAACCAAATGAGTCTATTATTCTACCTTTACCTTTGGAGACAGGGGGAGTTATTGTGCAAGAAATAGGGCGAGCTACTGTGCCAGAGACGGGAGATCCTCTTGGTAAATGGGGAAAAATTTACAGTAGGCGAAAAACACTTCAGGATCCTCTAGACTGCCAAGATTCTGACTTGAGTCCTAGTTCCAGCAACTCAATACCTGAATGCAATGTTGTTAAAACGTAGTGTCAACGCAGAAACGGTGAGGGTGAAAAAAAGTAAAAACGTGAAACGTAAAAATGTAAAGTGTATTAATAATAAAAAAGACTGTAAATAGAAACTATCTAAATTAAAATTTAAAAGTCCATTTCGAAAATGTAATATGGAACTGCAGAAAAAAAAAAGGTGGGTACAGAAAGCAAAAATGTAATATGGAACTGCAGAAAGAAAAAAGGTGGGTACAGAAAGCAAATTAGGCCCAAATAAGGAAAACCTAGCATCTTCTTTTCTCCTGCTGCGCCGTTTCTCTCCTCTTCTTCTTTTCTCTTCTCTTTGCAGTGCTGCACAGTTTCTTTTCTCCTTCTCTTCTTCTTTTCTCCTTCTCTTTGCAGTGCTGCACCGTTTCTTTTCTCCTTCTCTTTGCAGTGCTGCGCCATTTTTCTTTCTGGTTTCCATTACCGTGAGCTGTTTTCATCCAAATCAGTGACCTCCAAAGTTGCAACAGTTTTCGATGACAGGAATGGTGGCCAAACCTCCATGACAGGAGTTGACTCGTCGTTTCATACTGTTTGCCCCAAAAACCGTTTCAAGGTGCGTTTTGACACGATTTTGAAGTGCAGAAACGTAGAATCGTGCGTTTTAATGGTTTGACACGACGTTTTAACAACACTACCTGAATGCACTGATGCAGCTGACCTAAATTTGCCTATTGCTCTTCGAAAAGGTACCAGATCTTGTACTGCTCACCCTATTTCTCATTATATCTTGTATGAAAAGTTATCCCCAGGTTTTCGCGCTTTCAACACTATTTTAGACAATACAAAAATACCAAAAAACATCCAAGAAGCACTTGATGACCCAAAATGGAGGAGTGCAGTCTTTGAAGAAATGGATGCACATAAAAAAAATGGAACTTGGGAATCTGTAGCATTACCCAGAGGAAAGAGAACAGTAGGTTGCAAGTGGGTGTTCACAATAAAATTTAATGCAGATAATAGCATCAAAAAGTATAAGGTGAGATTGGTTGCTAAGAGATTCACTCAGACTCATGGGATAGACTATTAAGAGACATTTTCCCCAGTTGCCAAACTTAAGACTATCCGAGTTCTACTATCATTTGCTGCCAACCTTGATTGGCCCTTGCAACAATTAGATGTAAAGAATGCCTTCTTGAATGGAGATTTACATGAAGAAGTTTATATGGATCCACCACCTGGTTTTGAAAAAGGAGACTGTTCAGTATGCAAGTTGAAGAAGCCTCTCTATGGGCTTAAACAATCACCTAGAGAGTGGTTTGAAAAGTTTACCCAAGCTGTGAAGGGAAGAGGATTCCTCCAAGCTCAGACTGATCACACTCTATTTTATAAACACTTTGATGGTGGCAAAATTGCTATTCTCATTGTTTATGTTGATGACATAATTGTGACAGGAAATGATTGTGAGGAGATAAGCTCTTTGAAGCAGTGTTTAGCTGACGACCGGTTTGAACTCAAAGATCTTGGAGTTCTCAAATATTTCCTTGGCATGGAGGTTGCTCGTAGTAAGGCAGAAATTTCTTTAACTCAGAAGAAATATATTCTAGACTTGTTGCAAGAAATAGGAATGCTTGGGTGCAAGTCAACAGAGACTCCAATTGATCCTAATATTAAATTGGGAATTGAAGGTGAGAAAGAAGTTGACAGAGAGCAGTACCAGAGGTTGGTGGGGAAGTTGATCTACTTATCTCACACTCGGCCTGATATTGCATTTGCTGTTAGCATGGTTAGTCAATTCATGCATTCTCCTAAGGAAAAACACCTTAGTGCAGTTTATAGAATCCTCAAGTACCTCAAAAACACCCCTGGTTGAGGAATGTTTTTTCAAAGAGGACACAAGAGGATGATTGAAATCTATACAAATGCAGATTGGGCTGGCTCGGCAATGGACTGAAGATCCACTTCAGGGTATTGTACCTATGTCTACGGAAATCTTGTGACCTGGAGAAGTAAGAAACAAACAGTTGTTGCAAGTAGCAGTGCAGAAGCAAAATTTCGGGCTCTAGCCCATGGTATTTGTGAAGGAATCTGGTTAAAAAGACTTCTTGAGGAATTGAAAATCTCTTATTCCCTACCTGTCAGATTGTATTGTGATAATAAGGCTGCTGTCAGTATTGCTCAAAATGACAGAACTAAACATGTGGAGGTTGATCGTCATTTTATCAAAGAAAAATTGGAGGATGGTAGTGTATGTTTGTCATATATACCTACCAAAGAGCAGACGGCAGATATTCTTACCAAAGGATTACACAAGCCCACCTTTGAGGATTTGATTAGCAAGTTGGGAATGATTAATATATATCTCCCAACTTGAGGGGGAGTGTGGAATATTCTAGAATATTAGAATTAGTTGTGAAATATTCTAGAGTATTAGAATAAGTTGTGGAATATTCTAGAGTATTAGAATTAGTTATATATAATGAACTCTTTGGGTTTCAATCTGAATGAATGAAAAAGAGTATTCATATTACAATAAATTCATCATGAGATCTCTTTTAACAATTTCTAGTTAGTGTGAGATAGTATATATGATCGTATTCAATGCCTATATGTAAGATTGTAACAATGACATTCTCCATCATTCTTTTCTTCTTGTTGGTCATGCATAAATTTTGGCCACATGATAGAATTAGAGTTAAAATTATAGACAAAAAAGCTTCTATTAACAGAAAAACATTTAAAGACTTTCGAGATATTTGGACTCTCCCACAACAATCCGAATTCCCTCGCAAATTACAAGATAAAATCTCCCTCCCAACCTCTTTTCTCATTTATAGGCAACATGCTTTGTTTCTCTAATTATCTCAGCCGCCAACTAGCTAACTAACTCTCTAATTATTCTACTATGAAACTAAATATGGGGTTAAGTTTACCTATCAATACTCTCCCCTAAAGTTTCACCTTGTCCTCCAAAATTAATGGCATGACTAATAGTAAATTAAGACAACTAATTACCCACCACAAACTGATATAATCAATGGTTATCAATTAACATTATTAATTTACATTTATCTATAATGTTAAGAGTTGTGAGAATGAAAAAAGACACTCTACCAAGGTGTAAAACCGTGTAAAATTCGCTTTCATAGCTAAACAACAGAAGTTAAAGAATCTAAGTGCATCTCAAGAGCTCATATCCCAAGTTTCATATATGATGTGTAGAAATAGATTAATGTTTCATGTTTTTTGATGTTATTGTTAAGATTCAACATCAACTAGGAATATGGACAAAGTATTCCCAATTAGATTTGGCCCATTTGGGCAATTCTCCCCCTTTTCTTGTAGCTTTTTTATGTTGAGTGAGGCTTCGTCCATTTTCAATCCTTCCTTTTGACATTAGGTGGATGTTCTAAGATCTGTCATGATGTTGGGTCGTTCCTAGATGTCAAAATATGCAAACTTCATGCTCCAAATGTCTAGTCTTTGGCCTGAGGTGGATGTTCTAAGATATCAAATTTGTTAAGAATATTGCCAAAGTGATCTTTTTATGACTTGGACAATCATTCCTTTTGACCAAACTTTTCGGGGTTGACATAGGTCTTTTCCATTTCTAACATATTTATAGAAAAGACCAGCAGGTTCACTTGGTGCATTAAGCTTTATTTTTCAACCATTTCTATTGAAGTTAATATAAATATTAATGATTTTATACCTCCTTTTCTCAAACCAGATTTGACATTCTCTATACTTACATTTTACCTGTCAACACGGCTATTATTGGGCAAGCATATGGCTTGACTGAAACATTTGCAGGGGCTGCCTTCTCTGAATGGTATGACCGCAAGGTGGGGCGTGGTGGTCCACCTCTTCCTTCTTCCTACATTAAGGTATGCCATATATTCCACTGATGAAAATTCAGTGTGGGGCATTCATTTATTTAATTAACATCATTAATTATTACAATTTCATGCTTGTGCATAATTGTAAAACTTCTTTGATTTTGAAAATTAGTAAGGTGTTAACAACATCTAAGAAATATCGAGTTACATATCTTGAGTTATAGTACTATAAGTGGCAGTTGGTGCCACTTAATTAAGAGTCTTAAATGGGAGGAGTTTGATTTCTTTATCAATGTGGTTATATAGCTTGTTTCTTGGGAAGAAGGAGGGTATCTAACATCAGACAAACCAATGCCACGCGGAGAGATTGTAGTTGGGGGATTTAGTGTGACTGCTGGTTATTTTAAGAATCAAGAAGAAACTAATGAAGTGTTCAAGGTAATTTTCAAACTTTCAGTTATATGCCTATTGTCTTTCCCTTGTAACTTTCTTCAACTTCTCTAAAATGTACCTTTGCTTTGCTAATGTATGCCACACGGGTCATTTTTGAACTTAGTACAGGTTGATGAGCATGGTATGCGTTGGTTTTATACTGGGGATATTGGACAATTCCATCCTGATGGAGTCTTGAAATCATAGATAGGAAGAAGGATATTGTCAAACTTCAGCATGGAGAATATGTCTCTCTCGGAAAGGTTACTCAAATATACCTTGTCATTTTGGAATCTGAATGAAATACTGGCACAAAATTCATACTAAACTTTTCAATTCCTACATAGTGATTTCATTTTTTTCTCTAAATTGCAGGTTGAAGCAGCACTATCATCATGTGATTATGTGGATAATATGGTTTATGCAGACCCCTTTTACGATTACTGTGTGGCTCTAGTTGTTGTTTCATACCAGTCCCTGGAGAAATGGGCTGAACAAGCTGGTATTGAGCACAAAGATTTTCCTGATCTGTGTAACAAACATGAAACTATTACTGAGGTCCTGCAATCTATTTCTAAGGTTAGCTAATCTGTGGATGCTTCTTGTTTGCTAGTATATATCCAAGATATAACCTATAGATTGTCCAGTTATAATTTATCAATTATCAAAATATACATAACAGTAAGTAATTATGATGAGGCAACACTAGTTGTAAACTACAGTACTCTTGATACAAATAGGGAGATGTAAGTTTCCTCTTCATTTATATTAGGCTGTTTAAATATTTAAGGAAAAAAATTGAATCCTCATACTAAAGTAAGATTGTTCAAGACAATATCAGATAAAGCTAATATCAAGCCAGATTGAATATAGTGTTGGAGTCAACATATGAAATAAAAAATGGAGATTATATCATACCACCAGTTGCAGTGTTTGGAGATAATAAATCATTCACGAGCCTCCACTTAACTACATAAGATTTTCAGAAAGTGGGTCTTTGACATGGTACCAAAGCCTTAATCAATTGGTCTGGAGGTTGATCCTCGCTGCTGTTAGATTTCAGCTTAAAACCAATTGGTACTAAGTGAAGTTGCCCAAAAACTGAGGCAGGCGATGTGGGACTTCCTAACCTCCATTCTTCTAAATTAAGTTGGTTTTAGTTCAAGATAGAAGGGGCCTATGGTTCATGCTCTAGTCTGACGTGTTCATGTGTGAGAGAGCATTCTAGAGGCATGAATTCATGTTTGTAAAGTTAGTCTTCGTCTAATGGTTTAGGTTTCTTGGATCCATTGTACAAAGTAATGACAAGATTGATACAAATGGTGCACATTGCACAAAAAATTCAAGTTGGGAGGCTGAAATGGAGGGTTGCTTGAGGCATAAGATATTGTTGCAACTTGCAAGCAGCATCAGATTCAAAGGAAGATTCTACCATAAAACAAAATAAATTAATGAAAATCACTTGTTCATAAGACTTTGAAACCATGTCTTGAACCAACTATGCTAAAAGCTATTAAGTGAAGACACACTAATGGTTTTATATGATATCTCTTTAACACTAAAGAATTATTGATGAAATATATGCACTTAAATGTGTTTTGATATTTGTATTGGCTGTGTTAAGGAAATTTCCATTTGGGGTTTGTGTTCTTTTGGTTGACCTATCATTATAGTGACTTGGCATTTTCCAATGCAGGTGAAGCTTGACAGATAAAATCTGAGAAATGATTTTTAGATCTGCCAAACTAGAGTTTATTTATGATGTAACAAGGTAGTTATAAGTGAACAAGCATTGTGTGTGTTACATGGTTAATGGTTACTCCTTAAATTTGTTTCAGGTCGCAAAAGCTACAAATATGGTGAAATCTGAAATTCCTGCAAAGATTAAGTTGCTGCCAGATCCATGGACAACTGAATCTGGATTAGTCACTAATGCTCTCAAGATAAAGAGAGAACAACTGAAAGCCAAATTCAAAGATGATCTACTGAAGTTGTATGCATGAAATATTTAACCTTTTGTCAATGTATTGTTTAGTGTAAGTTATGTAATTTGTATTTTCAATATCTGAAAGTAATATATGTAAACTTGATGTGTGTTCATTGTTTGTAATATATGGCAAAAAAAGACACACTGCACATTGTACTTGCCTGTGAACATGAATTAGGTACATAAAGGAAAACGTGTTCCATTAGTGGTTGTACATATGCATTATATAGTCATGCCAAGTAATGGATAGTTATTTATGAGCAATCATTTCACTTGATAAACAAGTCAAGCTGAGTGATATTAGACACACACACGCACACACATATATACTAAGTGGTTGGCAATGCAAATAAGCTAGCTTTTACTTTATTCGATTGGCTTAAAATAAAAGTTATTTTGACCAAAATAAAAGTTATTTTGACCAAAATAAAACTATTTTGTAAAATAGCTTATTTCACCAGCTTAGATGATTTTGCTATAAGTGACACTTCCAGCTGGTGTAACAATCATCACAGTAATTTGGTAGCGAAAGAGGGTGTGCAACGTAATGGAATTTGTGTTTGTTTAAGAAAACTGTGAAATTGTGCAACGTAATGGAATTGCAGTCTTAAGCTCTATATACTCAGTTTCAAACCACTCTATTGTGCTTCGCGAAAATCAGTCATATTTGACAGAACAGTAGTTTGAAATAACATACCCCATCCCTGCTATTTTAATTCCACATTACTGCTTTGAATGCCATTTCAAGAACTTTACAAGTTGCCACATGTAACATATTATATTTAGAATGTATGATTTAGTATTTTCATATGTATATGTCCTATTTGACAATGCCTGAAGCTGATTTCATATCTTCCATTTGTTGTTCCACAGCTCAAAAAATAATATTCCTGTATGGCCGTTCCTTATACTTTCATGTTTTGGTGGTGCATATGCTCTTCTTCCATATTTTGTACTTTGCTGTTGAAGAAACTCAACTTAAAACATGGCCTTTGAATTTTCTGGAATCAAAAGTAACTGCAACAGTAATGCTAATCTAAACCTCATCTTGCAAAGTTGCTGCAGAGAAATAGTAATCTAAATAATGATTCCATGGCTAAGTGATTTTGCTTAGGCTAATGCCCAAGAAAAAACACCCGATTGCAGTCATGTTTATTTTTGGAGAAAACCTTAAAAATATTTTTAAATCATCATATATTTTACTCTTTCTGGTAAAACAATTTGCATAACCATAGTTCAATTGCTGCAGGCTGCAGCAAAGAACCCCTATTTGAGCTTTGCTCTTCTTTTAAGTCTTTTGAATCTGCGATGACAATCAAATAATGCTTTATCTTAATACAATTTATATTTGAATTGAAAAATGATTAACAAATGCCGCGGCAAAGGTTACATTTGTAGTGTTCCGCATAATAACATAACGTCATAATTGTATGCCATAAACAAACACATACACTACCTGGAAATGTTGCATTTAATAGTTTAATATTATGTAGTAAAAGCAAACTACAAATATTGGGAAGGTTTTCATATAAAAATCTCGCATTTTTAGCCTTAACGTTAGAGGAATCAATCTTTCCTTGATATTTTGTATTTCCTCTTCCCGTTATTTTTATTCTTGAAAACGTACGCAATCAGTAAAAGCAGTATATGAAGCTGGGGATGCAACAAATCAATTTCACAGTGAACTGAACCAACCATTATTGTTTAGAATTGTTTTTAAAACCCCTGAATCCAAGAGATTTCCTTTAGCATGTATTAATCCCTATTCAAATGGATTAAAAGACTTCCCTTCCTAGACATGCTGTTGGCATGCCTTTATTATGAAATATCTCATGGGAAGAACCCTATTGACTGTTGTATAAGCACACATTCACACTATACACTTCATTTTTATTTTTTATTTTATTTAATTGGAGTATGTAACTTACCTTGCACATCAGATATCACTCGCTGCAGGGTTAGCCGTCATAACTTATGCTGGTCTAGCTGGACAGGATGTGTGGAAAGAATTTTACCAGTACTTCAGGGAAAGCAAATTTGTAAGTTCATACTCAGCATGTCAAGAAGTTGGCATGACTATTCCCTCAACTACCATAAACTACTCGACTATTCTATTTTAACCTCCAACTTCAGTTACATATAAAAAAAAAAGAACTATATGTACAACTAACCTCCAACTTAAGGCACAGACTGCCTATTTTTACACTAGTTCATTATAGAAGCTTTAACAATGCCCCAAGACTTTTACATTCTGGCCATGCTGATCTTTGCTAATGTACGTAGAATGAACAATTGCTAGTCTACTGAAACCTAATAACTAGGCCAAATTTATGGCTAAATTAGAATACATGTTCTTATGCAATCATTTTCATAATCTACATTAATCCATTCTGTTACGGATAGGCCCATCCAAATATTCAAACTTCTCAACCACCAGAAGATAGAAGATATAACAGAAGATATAATCACAACCGCTGCTGATCAGTTATTTAGATAATCCAAATATCTTAATCAAAGATAATGGGCTTCAACCACCATCCTCTCAGGATCCAGGTATTATCTTATAAATAAAGCATCATTCATGGTGAAAGGTACACAATTCATACTCTCTCTTTTCTATACACACTGCACACACAGCACACCACTTGTGTTGTTTCCTGCAGTGATCATCTTCCTGAAGGTGCTTCGTCTCTATAAGCATTTTCAGCGAGGGAGAGCTTGATCCCATAGCAAATCCCAGTAAATTTTGCTGGGTACATTCTGTTTCTCATAACCAGAACAGTGGCGCCGTCTGTGGGAACGATAAATTTCGAATCCCACCAACTCATGATGGTCAACACCAGAAGCCATCAGATCGCTGGACATAACGAACCACCCCGGAACACGAATCTAGAGAACGTAGTAACAGAAGATGCGGTGTCTCATACTGCTTCTTCCCCAGCAATGCCACCAGCTCGTGCTCCACCGTCAAGTGCCGAGGTAGAACTAGACAAAAATCAGCGTTTTATCCACAACGCTCTGAACTCTATTTTATCTCGGTTAGAGAATTTGGAGAAGCGCTACGAGCTTCAACGACACGAAGATGCTCGGAATTTGTCCAGACAGCTGAACGAATGCAATGCTAAGAACAGACAAGATGAGGACCACCGTTCCCAACATGTGGAACACCAAAATCCTAATGTTGAACGACCAACGATAACACAAAACGAGCAACCTCATGCAGCAGAAAGAAGACATGAAACAAGGAACTCGGTACCCACAGCCGAGGCTGGTAATAGAGGACCAACTAGTCAATCCGAGCAAGCCAGAATATCCCATTCCCATTCACGCAAGGAAGGACCTCGGCCCACTCCGTCAGTCGGAATCCCAGAACATGCCGTTGTTGACAGACCAGCAGGAGAAGTTATACGCCGGCCCAGACGAGAAGACGATACATATCGGAGGAAATATCGTCGAGGTCATCAGAATAACAGCCCGTTCATCTACGAAATAGTAGAAGCCCAATTCTTGGAAGACTTCGATGGTTCTTTCTTATCCAAGTATGATGGGAGCCAAGATCCTCAGGTGCATATAGACGAGTTCGACATGCAAATGTGCGTCCGAGGTATTGACGAGCCTATAATTTCTCGAATTTTTGCTACTACTTTGATTGGAGCCGCCCAAGCCTGGTTTCACACATTGCCGCCGCGTTCTGTCCAAAATTTTGAAGATTTTGGACAGAAGTTCTTGTTGAATTTTGCGACAAGCAAGAAGCAGCCCAAATCCGAGTTCATTTTAGGGAAAATACGCCAGCAGCCCGGAGAAACATTACAGAGTTATATGGACCGATTCAAAGAAGCCGCTTTGCAAGTACAGGGCTTGGAAGAAAAGGTCCACGTACATCTCATCTCAGCCGGGCTCAATGGGTCATCCCGTCTCGCCAAATCCATTTATAAAGATCCTGTGAGAACTTTAAACGAGTTTATGATCCGTTCCAAGAAATATTTGGAGTTGGAACAGATGGAAATTGCTAACTCAGCCCCGAGGGAGAACAAGAAACCTACATCGCCAAGGAACCGACGTCAGGAGAGTGCATAACCCAGTCGACAACTCACAAATGCAGATTTTCTTTCCGAGAAGCTTCAAGATCGACATTCACTCGGCAAGCTTTTCTGTTTAAAGTAAAAAGACTCTCGACCAAGGTACCACTCTTCAAAGACGCTAACTCAATCATACTTAATTCTTTCATCTCCGCCGCATTAAAGGGAACCAGCTCAAAATATCTTCTCGGTGCCCGGGCAACTTTAAAAAATTATTGCGTGACACCCTTATCCCAAAGAGTTTGGGGCGCCAGCTGAACAAGTCCCTCGGAAACAATGGGCAGCGGAGTAGACGCATCGGCAATCCGAGGTACCGATATCTCGACAGCCGGGGTTTCAGGGGTCACATCCGCCGAAGATGCTTCAAGATCGATCACTGGCATCTCGGGTGCAGGAAGAGTAGGGGCAGGAATGTCTGAGGTAGCCGTTATCTCGGGATCAGCAACCTAGTCTACCTTTGCTTTACCTTTTCCACCTGTAACCTTCCGCTTCTTACGCGAGTGGAAGGCTACAAGATGATCGGGCCTCCGGATGGGAGCGAGATCCATTTCAACCGCTACAAAACAATTATGCATAAGTTAAACAAAAGATGATATTTCTTCCTACTATATTCAAAGGAAAATTAAACTAACCACATTTGATATAATAAGTTATGGCGGGCAAATTTTGTGATTCCTTGTACGACATTATACGAGCCACCGAGGAAGCACCAAAATCCGATAACCGAGTCTCATCGGTACGGTAAGAAGAAGGAGGAAAGTCATGATGGGTGGAAGTCCAGTATAAAGGGAACTTCCATGCACCAGAAGGAGAATCAGAAGCATGTAAGAAGAAAGGATGATGGCTGGGTACAATAACTACTTTGAAGAACTTATATTTAAAACCCTTAAAGGACTCGGCAAACAGGGAAAATAATCTACGGTCTGAATGACCTCGGTCATTACGACCTTGGAACGAAACCCACCCTTTCCTATTGGCAGGCTCTCTACCCGATCGACCAGTTTGGACAGTAAAGAGATAAAAAAACAATGTGTAAGTGCAAGGGATTTCTAATTCCCGACATAAAAGTTCAAAGGATTGCAAAAAGGCCCAGCTGTTGGGGTGAATTTGTGAAGGGGCGACGTGTAGATGATCTAATACTTGCATTTGAAAATCGGAAAAAGGGAAACGGACTCCTAGTCGGGTAATGACATCCCTATAAAAGAAAAAGAAGTCAGGATCGTTCTCTTCCTTAATAGAGCAGATAGGTTCATTTGGACGGGGAATACAGATGGTAAAACCTTCCTAAATCCCTAGGGGAAGCATGGTAATACTTTCCGGATCCAGGACCGAGGTGTTACGTAACACCTCGTGGGTAACCCAAGGATACTTATTGGTCAGAATAGGAGGAATAGTTTGAGATTGAGACCCGGCGGAGGATTCCTCAACAACTTCCAAAGGAGACGAGTCCATAATTACCTACGAAAGTAAAAAGGAAAAATGATAATCAGTAAAATACCTGGGAAACCGGTCATTAGAGACCTAATAGTTGATGAAGCTTGAACCGACGCCAAGGTATTTCTAGGAATCGGCACCTCGGTCCCTAAAGTTGATCTACTTGGAATCAGAATGTTGGTCTTTTGTGGAGGAGGTTTGGGGACAACGATGGGGTTATGCCGGCAGTTATCAAGTAAAGCATCGGCTTGATTATTATGATCAATACTAACTAAATATAGAAACTCATCAAGACATCTCGAACAGGGTTCGAATCGAGTTTCGAGGTAATGTTCAGGCACATTATCTTTCTCAGTAACACCTAAAGAAGCACTGCTTGAAGATATGAGAGTCTTAGGAGGAACCCTACGCTCTGTTTGAGATAACCTAGATGACAATCCTAATCTAGAAGGATTGGGAGGTTTAGAAATGTTGGCTCTAGGATTACTAGAACCAGACGGAGTTCGCAGAATGGCTTTTTCTTTCTCCTCATCAGGAATAGGGAGATCGAAAAACCAAAATGCAGAGCGGGGAGGGACAGTTCTACGGATGTGCGCCTCTTCTTCCGCAGAATAGTTCATGGAAAAGTATTAAGAAAATAAAGAAATAAAGAAGGGGAAAGGGAATGAAGAAGCAAAAGAGATCACAGACGAAGGATAGGTTCGCATAAACTAAAACAGCAGATAGAAATTAAAATAATTGTAAATGAGAGAAGAACATGAAAAGGGAAATTGAGAATACCTGGAATGAAGGGAAGATTGGTGAGATATTGAGCGAAAAGAAAGAACAAGATGCGCAAACGGAAGTCACAAAGCAGGGAAATGGGATTGCGGAAATAGCAAAGGTGAAGAGAATGAGAGCAGAAAGCAAATAAGCGAAAATGCATAAAAAGAAACCGCCAAGATTAAAAACGTTTGAAGAAATTGGATGTGAAAGGACGTGCAAGGGTAAAAACGTCATTGATGCAGGAAGAAATGATTACAGTGTGCAAAGAAATAACCGCATTAAATGATCAAGACACATGTCATTTATGAAGGAGGAGGCGTTTCATTTTCCGATGATCATAATTATTTAATCTGCTACTGAAGAGACAAGAGATAACTCTCGTTAGTGATTGAAAATGTCTCAGACAAGCTTCGAAAGACAAGTTATTATCTCGGCATGGGATAAGCAGAAGGAACCCATCTCGGTAAGAAATAGCTCGATAGTGGTTGAAAGCGTCTCATACAAGCTTCTAAAAGCCGAGTTAATTATCTCGGCCTGGGGCAAACAACATTAACCCACGTCGGCATGGAGTTCCCGTATTCAATGTAGCACGGACCTATCCATTGATACACCCCGTCATCCAGAGTGCTAGATAACCGGGTTGTGGGGCATTTGTTACGGATATGCCATCCAAATATTCAAACTTCTCAACCACCAGAAGATAGAAGATATAACAGAAGATATAATCACAACCGCTGCTGATCAGTTATTTAGATAATCCAAATATCTTAATAAAAGATAATGGGCTTCAACCACCATCCTCTCAGGATCCAAGTATCATCTTATAAATAAAGCATCATTCATGGTGAAAGGTACATAGTTCATACTCTCTCTTTTCTATACACACTGCACACACAGCACACCACTTGTGTTGTTTCCTGCAGTGATCATCTTCCTGAAGGTGCTTCATCTCTATAAGCATTTTCAGCGAGGGAGAGCTTGATCCCATAGCAAATCCCAGTAAATTTTGCTGGGTACATTCTGTTTCTCATAACCAGAACACATTCTTTCCAAAATAGGAAATGGGCAATACTCTTTAGGTGCTAAAATCAGGTTTTCATGTTGCAGATCCATATTATGTCCATTGATTTTATTATGCTTTCCACATTTGCACCATTCTGGGTTTACAATGATATGACGGCTCGGAAAAGGTATGTTCCTTGCCATATAAGTTTTTATTTCACTGTTTACAACAAATCCTAGTCCTAGTTATATAAAACAATCTATAACATATATTTTAATGCTAATCCAATATGCAGGTCTGACAAAGGTTCTTGGCTTCTTCCCCTATCATTGATACCATTTTTAGGGCCTGGTTTATACCTTCTCCTACAGCCATCATTATCAACAGTGGCCATTTCACAAACTCCTGTTGAGCCAGAGTAAAATTCCATGTGATGATTGTCAACAATACAAGTACACACTTTCTATCCAACAAAGTTGAATTTGATTTGAAGTTTGGTTCAGAAAGACAATTTCATTCTACAGAGTCCACAGCATGGTGAGAGCAGCTTGCCACCCTACTCACTAGTCCATAAAAGTATTGAGATCCATCAGGTTATGCATCATCTGGGGAGATGGAAACTTCTTTTCTTCTGCTGTATGTAATAATTTCATGGATAGAAATTTCACATTTACCAAGATTTTTATTATTAGATGAGATCCAGTTCCTATGAAAAGAGCATTATTACTTCTGTGACATTATTAGCCAATCATAATCTAAGTCCTCAAGTAACTCTAGGAAAATTCCATTTTAAGGTCCTTAGAAATGATTATTGCAGCAACAATAGAAGCTTAAAAGCTTTGCAATCTGGCTATTGCATTCAAAGATTATGCATGCAGTCCTTTCTATTTTGGGCCAAGTGTTCCTATCTAGGAAGTTATATTTTTACACCACTTTTTTTATTATTATACTAATTGCATCCCCCTTTATTTTTATAAGTGTTATTTTCAAAATTACCTTTGTCCAACCTTGGAAGTGATTTAAAAATCATCATTACTAGAAATTTCATTTCGGAATTACAGATGGCTTTTGAAATTTGATTCCTGAAAAACATTGAACTAGAGTATTTAAAAACCCTTCTGGAACTATAGTTTTGGAATGTAAAAACATTCCAAAATTAAATTTGCAGGAGTAATATGTAAACTACTTTCAAAACTAAATTTTCACAACAGTATTTAATACATTTCGAAATTAAATTTCGGAAAGTGTTTAAAAACTCTGAGAACTTTAATTTTAAAATGTAATTAATACTCTTCCGGAAAAATTACTTCTGAAACCTAAATTAATTTGATGCAAGTGTTTAATATATTTTGGAAAAAAAGTCTAGAGGAAGTGGCATACTAATCTTCTTCATTGGGAATAACAGTTGAAAAAATAAGGTTAAATAACTAATTAGTAGATCCTGAACTATATGAAAGTTTTTAAATAACTTCATTTTTTTAAAATTAGGGCTCTAAACTTAAAAAAAATAATCTCTGGAGCTAGTTTTTACGGCTTGAAAGATCTAACGAATGAAATTATGGCAGATTTACATAATGAAGGACTCAATTGGAAAAAATTCTTTAAAATTTGAGTAAACAGTTTTTTATTTATTTATCAAAATTTGGATTTTTATGTTCTTGATTCTTTAACTTGTCTGTTTCTGTTTTTGAGCTGAGTTATATTTAGTTCAAGTATGATGAATTGCAGACATACTAGGGGGAAAAAGTTGGGATGTAATTGTAATGTGTAGGGAAATGCGATATTTATATTAGTGCTACGTAAACATGTACAGAATAAGGTAGCATGGACCGTGTGAAAAATGACTAGGTAGTCCAGAGGCACTAAATCCTTTGAGTAATTACAAAAGGCAAACAAATAAAGAGCTCTGACTGAATAAAAAGTGAGAATGAGTATTGGTTCAGGAGAGGCAAGAGAAAATGAATGATCTTTCTTCAGCAGCCAACTGATGTGTGAAGGAAGGATGTCAGTATGTTGCAAGATTTGGCGGCAAAACCAAATTTTGGTGAGGCGGTGGAACTTGATCTTGCAAGGTCATGTCATAAATGCTCTTTCTTTTTCCCTTTTTGTTGGAGGCTTGCAGATGAAGGAAGTATTTTTGAGCATGACTAGCTACTTGGATTGAGGTTCTCGTCTTAACATACTTTGCAATGCTCTTCCAGTCTCCCTTGCCATATAATGCAAGCCCTTGAAGAAATAACCTGCAATGAAAATGAAAGAAAAAATATTGTAATATGAATCTTCTTATTCATTCATTCAGATTGAAATCCAAAGGGTTCATTATATATATATATAGATGATAAACTCAAATACTCTAGAGTATTCCACACAAAAAAACATATAAAAAGTTTCTTGATCTGCAATATCTAATAGCTTAAGAGATTAAATAGAACAGTACATGTGTTCTTCGTTGGTCCATCTTTTGCAGCGATTTTGAGACGATGATGCCGATGCCGATGAAGTGGAGGGTCCGTTCGCTGCCTGTGGCGGTGGAAGATGGGTGATGTGCTCTGCCGGAGTGAAAACCCTAGGTGCAGTGTTGTCTGGCAGTGACAGGGGTGGAGGGTGAACGAGGGTGTCTTGCAACGGCATCGGATTGGGTAGGGCAAGAAAACTAGGGGCAGGGGGAGTGTTCTCTATCTCCAACAACTCTTGCTTCATCATCGGAATACATATGGAAAGAAGGAGATCGAGGTTCTCTAACTGATCCAGGGTTTCTTCTAACCTGAACATTCTTTCTTTCGTTTCAAGTCAACAACCACACCAAAACAAAACCCTTTATCTTCTAATTTCTTTCTTATAAAAACCTGATTTTAATTTCAAACGAAAAAATCCCAATACGCGCGTCTTCGCTTCCTCTTCCCTCCCTTTTTCTAACGGCTACTTTAAAATGTCTTGCTGGTCCAGTCTTTATTTTTTTCTTCTTCCTTTGTAAAACTTTGCCAATTTTATTATCACTTCTGTGTGTTCTCTTTGCATATAAAAAAAGAATATATTGATAAAAAATAACGTAGAAGGATAAAATATTTATATTTGCACCACACGGGAGATTTGAGAAGTATTTTTCTACATGAAATCACTTAAAAAAAATATAAAAACATAAATGTTGTGATAAATGTATTTATGGTACTTCAACTTTCATCAGTTTCACATGGGTCGATATGATTTTTTTAAAATATTTGATAATTGAAATATATAAATAAACAAATGAATATCATGCATTAGAAAATGGTTTAAATATGTTTAATTTTAAGGATACAATCAACATAATGAGCAAAGAGAACCTACAGAGATGTTTAAAATTGTCCCATGTTTGTTATGAGGCCATAAAAAATTAATCTTGGATATATTTTATTCCCATAAATGAAAGAGAAGGTAGGGAAAAATTATTTCCATGGGACAAAAATATCTCTTCATGAATAAAAATCCATATATGCCCTCTTACTAATCATTATCTCACTACTCTCTCATTGTTCCTTCATGATGCTTGCTTAATTTTTTTTTGATCTCACAAATTTTGTTCTTGTCCAATTAATGTTCCCACAATTTGATTTATTGTCGATTTTGTTCATACATTTTACGATATTTTTTCCTTTTCTCCAATGCTAATAGGCAATTTTTGTTCCCCTTTCAATTATCATAATCGTCAAACACATGAGGTGGAGACGAAGGGTGTAACAAGAGTTTTTGTAATAAGGCCATTTTAGTAATAATAATATGTATTCTTAGGAAAAAAAACTCAATTAAACATGTTTTAATCATTCCCGAGAATATAAAAAATAATCCCAACCAATTTAAATCGTTAACCAACACTTATTTTTTAATAACATCGGGGAATAAAATTTCCATGTTTTATTCCTAGGAAAAAATATTCTCGGGAATAAAAAATTTATCCGTGAAACAAACGCTCCCTAAAAGTAACTTGTAAAAAATTTCTGGGACTTATAAAAATATTTTTTTCCAAGGACTACAAAAAAATAATTATCCAAATTTAAAGGACTAAAACATATTTAAACCTAAAAAAATATAAATAAACAAAATTTCTCAATTACTTCTAGTTATTCTAGTGTTGGTGGTCCGTTTTTTTTTAAAAAAACTAATTTTTATTCTTACTAAAGAAAAGAAACAATTTATATTTCAAATAAATTAATTATCAAAACAATCCGACACAAAAGATAAGTTCTTCTACCCTCTCAAGAACACTCAAAAGACACCAGAATTCATTGTTGCTTCATCTTTTCCCATAATCTCATCAGAGAAGGTGAAAAAATGGCCTAGGAAGTGACAAAAAATTATAATTTTTGGGGTGTTTAGCCTTCAAAAATTGTTTATGAGAGGGGTTTGACAGTAACAAATTATGTAATTCATTTGTAATCAAATTACATGTATAAGTTTGTTAGCTACGTTAGATTATCGTTTAACAGAGTTACTATTGAGAATCAACAAAAATATGTTTTATTTTTACAATGACCAAGTTAATACAATTTATTTTGTTAAAACGAATTTAATACTAGGGATCCCAAACATATTTTATCTAAAAATAAAATATTGATATTGTCATGAACAGCAGTCAAATACCCTTTCCGGTCCTATATATAGGAATAAAAGACTATTTTTTTGGTCCTAATTATGAGAAACATATAATTACTTTGTCAACATTCTTTTTTCCCCTAATTAATTGTGATGTCTATTAAGACTAAATTTTATGACAAATTAGAATGGAGAAAGGCTTGAGTGGAGAAAAATCGAGGTCCTGAATCTCAAGATGAATAACAGATTCTTAGTTGGTTTCCACCATGTGTTGGTAAGATGAAATGTAATATGAACATGGAAAATGTTATATCGAAACTTGTTCTGCTGAGTTTCATGAGGTCTAACTGAGTTGCTGGTCCTCTCCTTCTCTGTAGAATATCTAATCTCTGTTGTTGAATCGGGGGGAGGTACCTGCGAAAGGGACTTCGATGAGCAAGTCAATAGTGCTCTGAGGTGTTTATGTGTCTATATCTGGGATGAGAAAAATGTACCTGAGGATCTCCCCTCTGGATCTATATATAGTTGTCCAATGTTGAGGCAATTGGGCGATGTTCAGAGCCATATTGGCAATTACTCCTCTAGCATCGTGGCCAAGTTTGCTAGTGCCCATTGGAACTGCCACGAGCCGAGCACATGGAGATCTCACGAGGCGAGTACATGCCGAGTTCTTTGAGCTGTATGGTATATAAGCCCCCTAAGCTATGAATTTATTATGAATGATAGAGTTTGTATGATCGACTACTTGTGTAGGTCGAGTTTGTGTCGAGATCATGGCCCGTATGGTGCAAGATTATGAGAGTTGCTTGCCCAAGTTACCTTAAGCGAACAAATTAGACACGTGGGTTGAAATTGAGAGACACAACAAAGGGGCGCAAATTCCAAGTATGTCTCAACGCTTTTGGACATCGAGAATCTTCCAAGTATTGGGTGACACATGTTGTGAGCCTACGTGGTTGGATGCAAAAAGGCCTTTGGGTGTCTTGTCGCTTCCAAGGGCGCAACAGAGTCATGATGCTTTTGTGGATTTTTAACACTCTATTTGTTGTGTCGCCTCGTTCCCGTACCATCTTGTAAGAGGCTATGGCTCATAAAGTAATTTTTGAAACAGGGTTGTTAGAGAGTTTCATGAAAATAGAAAGTGCAGGCCAAGGGGTGCATTGGTGAGACAGTGAAGATCGAGGGTTTTACAAAAGGTTAGGAAACCCTTATAAACGACGTTTACAAGAAGATAGAGGATCACCCTATTTTTCTTACTCTCTTGCTCCTTGCTTTCTCGCTCCTAGATCTCTTTTCACCCCTATTGTATGTTTCTTCCTTCGCTCTTGCCTTCCTACGGTAGGAGTGTTCTTCATTTTGCTTCCCTTTGTGCTTGCTTTCCTTGGGCTTTCTGTTAGGTACGCTCCTTGGTGCTGTTCCTTTTTTCTTTATCCGTTGTTTTCCTTGTTCTTTGCTCCTTGCACTATGTATTCCTCTACTACGGAGGTTAGGTCTTCCGTCTGGGGTAGGTCCCTTGTGGTCAGAGAGGTTAGAGGCATACGGGAGTCTAGGAGTGAGTGTTGGTTAGGGTGTAGAGGTTCATGAGGGGATGGCGGAGATGGTAGGAGCCGGAAGAGGGATGACGACCTCGTCGAGGGTGGTAAGGGGGCCAAAAGGGGTGGGGGAACAAGTTTCCCCATTGCCATCCCTAGGTACGAGTTGGTTTATGAGGAAGTTAACTTGTACCCAACTCGTTTCAAACCCATGAGTCTATAGAGGAGTTGAAAAGAAAGGTCAACATGGCTGCCTTAGACTATACCAAGCTGTTGATCATTGAGCCCTGTAGCGCTGAGGAGGGCATGTTTATGAGGGGATCAAAGGATTAGGCTAATTTCGTGTATATGTATTTAAGGAGTTGAATGTTAAATTTCCCTTTTTGGACTTTGAATGTGAGATGTTGAGTTTGATGAATGTTTCCCCATGCAACTTCATCTTTAACAGTTGGGCCTTTTTGCGTGCCTTTCAAATTCCTTGCAAGAGTTTGAAAATCGAGCCCACTGTTAATAAATTTATGTACTTCTACTAGTTGAAGATGGGTGTTAAGGTCGACTAAGCTTCCTTGAATGCATTCAAATTTGAAAAATTGTTCCAGTTGTATACCCAATCTTAGAAAATGTTCAAGTCGAGCTTTTTCCGAGTTCGTCCAAACTCTGTTTGTGGGGATTCGAGAGAGTTCTTTTTTAAGAAGGATGGGAAACTCCTAAGTTTCCTTTTTATTGGCAACACTTTCCTTTTAAATTCAAATCCTGTCCTCACCAACTGTTGTCGGCCCAAGAAAGGAAGGAATTATAAGAGAATGGCAACCCGAGATGTTGTGTAAATTCATTTTAGCTATTCTGAACGTGCGTTTTCCTGATCGCATTCTAAGTAGTGAGTATTGTAATACTAGCATATCTTTTTATAAATTTGGGGAAGTAATAACTTGTTTACTGTGTTCTTTGTAGAAGTTATGAGGAGTTACGATTACAAGAACTTGAAGAGTTTGGTTACTGATTGTTGGATACAGGGGGAGCTGGAAGAGGATCAAGACAAGGATGAAGCCAAGTGCCTTAAAGAGATTTTAGCTTTTTACATGCCATTCAATTGAAGGCATTTGTAATTTGTTGTTTAAGGGGCTTATCTTATGATCCTTGCATTGCATAAACATGATAATTAGCATGCATACATGATTTGATAAAAGCATAAAGGTTTTCATGTTTGCATAAAGAAACAAATTTCTCATGGTTAAGTTTTGAAAAAACTCATCTTGCACTGATTTAATTGATTACCAACATTGATAATCTATTACTTAAGCCATGAAGAACATATTAATCGATTACAGGCAAATGGTAATCGATTACATAGTACAAAAGCTCAAAACGTGTTGGACTGCTTTAATCAATTACCATCCAAACGTAATTGATTACATCAACTTATGTCTGAAGCTAGTCTGACTACTTTAATCGATTACACAACGATTTAATCAATTACATTGCTCATATATATTTTCCAGAAAGAACTTAGAACACTTTAATTGATTGTTTTGGACATTAATCGATTACATTAGTTAAAATAATCAATTACATGGACGGTTTAATGGATTACATGCAAATAAATCTGTTTTCTATAAAAAGCTGTTGGGTCTTTGTTTTAAGAAGAACTTGATTTTGTGAATTATCAATCACTTTCGAAAGCCCTCGTAGTCTGAGAAAAGATATTTTGAGTTACATTGATCTTGTTTCAAAACCTAGAACTCATGCATCATTGATCATGTTGGTTTGAACAAGATTTGACAAGAGTTTTTCAAAGAGAGCTGATTCCAAAAATTGCTTACGTTCAACCTGAGTTTGTTTGGTAAAATTCATTCATTCATATTCAAAGGATCATGAGGTTGTATCTCTCTTAAACTCTTGCTGTGATTTGATTGTTTACTTTTGTTTTCTTGTAAAGTTTTTAGATCAAAGAGGTTCTTTAAAGCTGTTTCTAGAGTAGTGTTCTCTAGAGGGAAGAATAGAGAATGATTTTCTAGTTCTTGGTCATTAGAAGTCTAAAGGGGTTTTAGATTTCATTTCTTTATCTAGGATCGATTAAGGTGATCACTTGTAAGCTTGTAAAGAACATATTTTGATTTACTGGAACTCTAACCAAGGTTTGGTTAGAAGAAACTGGATGTAGCTTCTCTTTTCAGAGATGAATTAGTATAGCTTTGGTGTTCTCTTGATTCTTATCTTGCTGTCTTAATCTTGCTTATCTTGTGGTTAATTTCTTTCAAGATTAGTTGATATAGTTTTTTGCAATTGCTTGAAGTGAAGGGCGAATCTTGCTTGATTGAAAGTTTCAGTTTTTGACAAGGTTGAACTTGTGATACGATCTTAATTCTGCTGCTAGTTTTCAAAGTATTTTTAAAGTCCCTATTTTAACCAATTCACCCCCCTCTTGGTTAATTGTGTATGTTCATAGTGTTTTCAATTGGTATCAAGAGCCGGTTCTTGAGTGTTATTCAAGATCACTATCTTTTTTAAAAGAAAATGAATACCACATAAATTACCTTCAAGGAGGGTGCCTCTGTTAGTATGTAGGTGTCCTAGAGACAATCTGATTTATCAGTTAAACACCTTATACTATTTATTATTTCATGATTAATAAGAACAAACTTTATCTTTATCATATTTATGTCTCACCTATATTTATAACAATATGCGTTTAAAGATAAAGGCCCTAGGAATAGAACAAGTGTACACTCGAGGATCTATGATAGAGATCATGATCATGAGGATTCCATTTCACTACATGTCTATTGCCTAAAGCTTGTTCTTAGTCTTGAATCATCAAGAAAGAACATTGATGATCTCAATAAGACTAGTACGACATCTTCTACTTGTATAGAGATACAAGGTAGGGACCTCATGGAATGCAGGCATGGTGATGCCTTAGCTGATGTCGTGGGTGGATCTGTTGGGGAACAGATGGCACTGGACTGACCCGTCGAGAGACTCCAAAAGGATTTTTTAAAATATCATTGAATTTATGAAGTCTCTCATCGTTTGGTAGTGCAGATCATCCTAGACTTAAGGATGTCATCAAATACTGTGTCCTAGGGTTATGCTTTGACTGTACGATTCTATTCGCCAGAAAATGGGGAGAGCAATGTACTCTTGGGTATAACCTGAATACATGAGTATAGATGGACATGCCGAAAGGACTTACAATCCCTTACGAGGGATTAGTCGTTCACAAGATTGGTAGGGCTTGGATGACTTCTAGTTGACTCGGGAATCTATGCATAGTAAGAGATCATGAGGAGTTATGATCTGTCTTAGAGTCAATAGAAGAAGATTCCTAGTTCCTGTGAAAAGCTATATTTAGTCACTAAACAGAGATGATACTTTATCCTTGCTCTCGACTAAATATGAATGACGATGTGAGGGATGATGGAGACAGGGTATCCAAATTAGAAAGGTAGATCACTTGATCAACTCAATTAGTTCTAGGGTCATAGAGCATTTCTAGTGTCTTATGTGGTCATTAAATGAATTGGGCCCGTTAAAAGAGTTTAATTGGTCCAAGTTTATTTATGTCAGTGACTAATTTGGCCTAATTGATCACACACAAAGGTTATTCTTTGTTGCAAGTTATAGCGAGTTTGGGCCAATAATTAGTTATTGGGCTTTATCAAGACTATGAGTTAAATTGGGTTAGAGTTGGACTTCAAGCCCACTTGAATCATGCGCCTTATTTGGGGCATTAGTGGTGAAATTTTTTTCTCCACTAATGGGCCCAAATGTGTTGATAGGCCCGATGGGCCTTGGGCCATGAATCCTAGTAAGTCAAGGAGTTGACTTGACCAAAATAAGTTTTGGGCAAATTCAAAATTTGAATTTGAAATTTGAAATTTGAAACTTGAATTTTGAAATTTTTGAATTTTGAATTCCAATTCAAATTCAAATTACAAACTGGGATAAGATTGAATTTATATTTGAGTTTAAATTTGAAATTTGAAATTTGAAATTAAATTTTAAATTTTATGAGGTTAGGTTGTTGAGGATAATTCACATTATCTAAACGAATTATCCAATAAAGATTGGATGAAGATTCTCTCAACAACATTATCATTTGAATTCTGAATTCAAATAAGTTATTGTTGTAACAAACTTTGGAGGGAGGAGAGGGAGAGAGGGTGGCGGTTTTTGGAGAGAATCATGCTAGATTTTTTTTTCAAATTTTCCCAACAACTTGGGCTGATTTGGAGTTAGAGGATAACGCAATGCAACAACCGCATCTCACTTTAAATAGGCTCCTATAGAAGAAAAAAAAAGAAGAAAATTTCACCCCTTTTCTCTTGATTCTGAATCAAGTTCTAGTTTTTCCTCTCCCTCATCTTCTCTCCTCTTTTGTTGCACCTTCACCTAACCTCAAGGCACTATTATAGTCTTGAGAAAAGAAACCAAATACTTGAAAGCCTCACACCTTGCATGCGCCTAGCAAGCCACCAAGGAGAAGGAGGAATCAAGGAGAAGAAGTTCTCACTTGCAAGAAGGAGATAACCGTGTGGATCACCATTGGAGGGCGTCATCTTCTTTGAGCCTTCAAGTGATAAAGGTATTTCTAAAATCCCAACTTGTTTCAATGAGTAATTCCTAAGCACATATACATGAGGTGCATAGATGGTCTATGTTTCCGCATCGAATTTTTTTTGTTTTTACCCTCATGTGAGCACACTGCAGTTAGACCAAGGTGCTGCAGTTTTCAAACTTTCAGCCTCCCTCAATCGTCCTCTGATGTTTGAAGGAGAGCATTTCAGTTTTTGGAAAAATAGAATGCAGATTTTCATTCAATCAAATGACCTCGGTGCTTGGAATGCTGAAAAAGTTCCTTTGATCCCTACAAAAACTGGTTATAATGAAAGGATTCCCAAGGAGTGGGATAAGATGACAGATGAAGAAAAAAGAGTTGTTCAATATGATTTTAAAGCTAGAAACATGATTACATCTACTCTTTCTTCTGGCAAATTTTTTAGAACTGTTAGGTATAAGAGTGCAAAGGAAATGTGGGAGATGTTGGAAGTCACTCATGAATGAACAAATGAAGTAAGAAGATCAAGGAAGTATGCCTTGATTCATGAATATGAAATGTTCAAAATGAGCACCACAAAAAAAATTTCTCAACTCCAAACAAGGTTCACTCACATTGTCAACCAACTTCTTGGTCTTTGGAAGATTTTTGATGCTGAAGAATTGAACATAAAAATCTTGAAGTGTCTCACAAGACCTTAGCAACCAAAAGTTATAGCAATCATGGAATCAAAAGATCTATCCAAGATGTCCATGGCTGCACTTTTGTTAAGCTTCTTGAGTATGAACTTGAAATGTCATAGCTAACACATGCAGGGGATGCGTAGAAGAAACACAAGAATATAGCCTTGAAAACTGCATCATCTAATGTGGAAAAGGAAGAAGACTCAAGTGAAGATGAAAGTGAAGAACATATGAACCTAATAGTGAAGAAATTCAGCAAGTTCATGAGGAAAAAAAACAAAAAGCTGTCAAAGTTTTACAGAAAAATGACAGCAACAACAACACCACCACCACCATCAACTTCACTTGCTTCGAATGTGGTAAGCCTAGCCATATCAAATCTGAATGTCCAATCTTTTTGAAGAAACAATTAGGTGAGAAGAAGACAAAGAAAGAAGGGAAGCAAAGGAAGGTATACATAGCATGGGAAGACAATGATTCAACAACTTATGGATCAACAAGTGAGAATGAAGAAGCAAATGTTTGTTTCACTTCCACAATTAGTGAATATGAAGATTTCTCAAGTGCTAAATCAGAGGTAAATTCTGAATTTAATCAAGTTGTTTATGCTTTCCACGAGCATGAAGAAGCCCAAAAACTTGCACAATCCAACAATAGGCTGAAAAGTAATCTTAAATGACATGTTACCAAAATTGCAGCAATGCAATCTGAACTTTGCAATTTGAAAGAAACAAATTAAAAGTTTGTTTCAAGTTACAAAGCTAATGGATGTGTATGTGCCACTTCTTCTTCTAATGTTGATAAATGCAAGCTATTACAAAAGGAATTTGATGATTACAAAAAGAGTCAAGGTGAAAAATACATGTTATTACTTTTGGAAAATTCTTACTTGGTTGATCTTTTGAAAAGACTCTATAGACAAAAATGTAGTTTAAATCAAATGCTAAGTCTACAAAAGTATACTGGAGATACTTATGGTTTGAGTTACAAACATGGAACAAAACATTTTGGAAAAACAAAGTTTTTACCACCAAAACAGAAGAATAAAAGAGCTTTTTCAAAAACTAAGTAGCATCAATTGACTCATTTTGAAAGAGCATCAAAAGTTGTAACTTGCAATTATTGCATGAAGAAAAGTCATACATCCCATAGGTGCTATGCTAAAAGATACTATTTTCCTAATGGTGAATGCATTTGGTTACCTAAGAGAAAAAGTAAACCAACTAACCCTTATGGACCCAACCTACATTGGGTACCTTTCTTTGCTACTTAATTTGATTTTTGCATGTGTGTCTAAGAGCAAAATCAGCATTGTGGTATCTTGATAGTGGATGCTCTAGACACATGATAGGTGACATGTCTATGCTCACAAAATTAACTCTTAAAGATGGAGGATATGTCACTTACGGTGATAACAACAAAGGAAAGATCATTGGAGAAGGGAACATAGGAGATAACTTTAAAACAAAGATAATAAAAGTTCTTTATGTGGAAGGTTTGAAGCACAATCTCCTAAGCATAAGCCAACTATGTGACAAAGGACTTAAGGTTTCCTTCAATGACAATTGTTGTTTGATATGTGATGGTCAAACCGGTGAGGTTATCCATGTTGGTAGAAGAAAGGGTAGCATCTATATTTTCTCTATTAAACATGCATTCATTCACAACACTAGTTGCCTAGTAAGTAAAGTTAATGAAACATGGCTATGGAATAGGAGAGCTAGTCACATAAACATGCATCATATGAACAAGCTTATAAGAAAGGACTTTGTCATTGGCTTGCCTAAGCTTAAGTTTGAGAAGGACAAACTATGTGATGCTTGTCAAAAGGGGAGACAAACTAGGATCTCTTTTCAAAATAAAAATGTTGTTTCCACCTCAAGACTACTTGAATTGCTTCATATGGATTTATTTGGTCCTTCTAGAACTATGAGTTTTGGGGGAAATTTCTATGGGCTTGTTATTGTTGATGATTACTCAAGATTCACATGGACTTTGTTTATAAGATCCAAGAATGATGCTTTCATGGCATTTAGAAAATTAGCCAAGCTTATTCAAAATGAAAAAGCATGAAAAATTATCTCAATAAGAAGTGACCATAGTGGTGAATTCCAAAATGAGTATTTTGAAAAGTTTTGTGAAGAAAATGGAATCAACCATAATTTTTCAGCTCCAAGAATACCCCATCAAAATGGTGTCGTGGAGAGGAAAAATAGATCCCTTGAAGAAGGAGCAATAACTCTTCTTAATGAGACAAATTTGGCTAAACATTTTTGGGCTGATGCAGTGAATACAGTTTGCTACACTTTGAATAGATTACTCATAAGGCCTATTTTAAAGAAAACTCCTTATTAACTATACAAAGGTACAAAAACCAAACATATCTCACTTAAGAGCATTTGGTTGGAAGTGTTTTGTTTTAAACAATGGTAAAGATTCCCTTGGCAAATTTGATGCTAAAGCTGATGAAGCAATATTTCTAGGTTATTCATTACAAAGTAAAGCATATAGAGTTTTCAATAAATGCAGTTCATGTTATTTGTGATGAATCTAACTCCTCCAAAGAGGAAAATAAGTGTGATATTGATGCAGGTCCAATAGAGGAGTTTATACAACTCAATGGATCAAAAGAAGAAGATAAGGAAGAACCAATTGCTGAAATGGAACAATCAACACCTATCCAAAAGCCAAAGGATTGTTGAACAACAAGAGATCTTTCCCTTGATAATATAATTAGTGAAGTCACTAAGGGAGTCTTGATAACCGATGTCGTATCGCTTCAAAACAATTAAACTACACTAATTCTGTAGCACAGAATTAACCTAAGTCGACTAAGAGACACAATCAATATGGTTCGAACTTCAATTCACTAGTAAATAATAGGGGAATTTTTATGAAACTATTTGCATGCGTGAATAAAAATTGCAGAAAAACGTAACAAAATAGAAACTAACAGAATTGATAAAAGGTATTCTAAAATAGATTAAAAAGCATCAATCCAATTCACCAAACTAAGCAATACAAATTATCATA